>PITA01013443.1:0-57607 GCA_004023965.1 Spilogale gracilis | reverse complement strand
CTGCCTGCCTCTGCCTACTTGTGATCTCTCTCTCTGTCAAATAAATAAATAAAATCTTAAAAAAAAAAAAAAAAAAAAAGAATCCGAGCACTTCTGAGGCCACGGTCTGCCCTAGTTGTCCTAGACCAGATCCTTCTTCTCCCACCCAGGCTCTGGAAATGAACCATGTTCTCCATGACCCTGCCTGGGCTTGACTGGGAGGGCTGGCCTGTCCCAGGGGCTACATGTTTCCCCCAAGTTAACATCTCACTAATGTCTCCTGCCCAAAACTGGAACAGACCCCTCACTCTCTGCATGTTTGAGTGATCTGTGCAACATAGAGGGGTTTGGTTTATTTTGTTTCCTTTTAGTCTGAGGCTGACAGAAACGATTCTCACCAAAAACGGTTTGGTTGACAAAAATGAGGCAGGGGCAGAGAACTGAACTAAAACCATGGACCACAGGCCCCTGGCTGTGCCTCTCCCCAGGTCACAGACCTAATTCCTCTGACCTCAGTTTCCTTCTAATTTCTCAGACGGGGGAATAGATCTAGGTCAGTGCTTCCTTGAACATTATTCTGGGGAACATGGTACTATGGGGAAATAATAGGTTAATTATGGGGGACAAAACCGTGTTGGGAATGTGGGGATGTTTTTGAAGACATACATTTAGGAGACAAGATAAACACAAATAGACTTCCTGACTGCAGGAACTCTCAGGGCCTTCAAAATGTAATGAAGTTTTGAAATAAAATAAAGAAAAAGGGACACCTGGGTGGCTCAGACGGTTAAGTGTCTACCTTTAGCTCAGGCCATGATTCCAGGGTCCTGGGATTGAACCCCATGTCCATCAGGCTCCTTGCTCAATGAGAGTCTGCTTGTCCCTCTCTTTCTGGCCCTCCCGCTCTCATATGTTCTCTAGCTCTCAAAATAAATAAAATCTAAAAAAATAAAATAAAGATATGATATACAGTGTTAGCCCAAATTATTTCACGATGAGGCCATTTTGTCTTAGAGCATTTGATCTATTAACATTCCAAAGAACCCAGATTCCCCTCTATCCTTAAACAGCCTCCTCGAATGATGTGACCTCCAGAAAGGTTGATGTCTGTCTGTTTCTTCTGAATTCCCACAGCATGTTATCTCTAACATCTATGGCACTCCCTGGCGTTTATCTTGAACTTGCATATACATCTGACTCTCCAGTTACAGTTTAATTCCCTGGGATGCGCCCAGGTCCGGAGATCTGTGCACCTGCAGCTCTAAGCCCCATGGTTCACCCAGGCAGCAGCAAAGTTCCAGTCATCAATCTTAGACCCCAGCACTTGGCTCTCTGACCCTGCCTTCTCAGAGCCAGCCACCTCTCTCACCTCCCTACACACTCCCTTGCCACTGAGCCCATCTCCCTAAGTCCTCCACATGGCTGCAGAGTGATCTGTTTAAATAGAATGCTCGTGATGACACTCCTAACTTAAATCCCTTCTACAGGACTAAGTCCAGACCAGTCCTGGGACAGAGACCTTTATTTTCTCAGGGCAGTCTCCACCTGCCCCTCTAGTGTAATCCTCTAGAAATATTAAACTAGATCACACCCATGCACGCACACACACAATGCTACCTCCTGCCTGCAAGGACAGGTGTTCCTTTACCTGGAATGTAACCTCTCCTTTCCTCCCGGATAAATGTATGAACATATTATATCGCAATTATTTCTGTGCATTTCTGTCTCTGCCTCCCACCCCACTACAGTACTGAGCTCCTTCCTGGCCCTGAGTTTGTATCCAAAGTACTAGCATGGTGGCTGGTATGTAGGACATGTTCTGCTTTTTTTTTTTTTTTAAGCCTGTTGAATGAATTCATGAAGGATAGTTTCCACTTCACTTGCAATTGTCTGAATCAATGGCTGACAGAATCTAACCTCTAACTGAGCTCCCATATCCTATGTAACACTTGACCTCTCCAGTGTTGATTGTCTACCCAATCTCATCCGCTACCCCTTGCTCAGGGGCAACCACACTAGCCTGTTGGCTGCTCTTCCAGCACTTCGACCTTGCCCCACCCCAGGACCTTTGCATGTTCTGCTTGGAATTCTCTTCTCTCAGGTCTCTGCTCAAAGTCACTGAGCAGACATTATCATATTTGTTTGTTTGCTATTATTTGTCTCTTATCTGCATCCCACCCCCACTGTAAGCTCTTGGGGGTGGAGATTTGGTCTTATTCACTCTTGTATCTTAGCACCTAGAAAGGTATCCAGGACTTAGCAAATGCTTGTTGAAAAATATGATTTCTTCCTCTAGAAAATGGTCTGGCCCAGACTGCTAATTGCTCTGCCATTCCTTTTATTTTATTATTCTTATAGAATCCCTAGATTTTTAGCCAGATATCTGACTTTCTGGACTAAAATCTACATACAGCTTCCCTTGCAGTTCAGTATGACCACTTGGCTAAACTCTGGTATATGGGATATAAAAGGAAACGACATGTACAAGTTCTAGCATGTGTCCTTAAAGGGAGCTGCCATGGTCCCTCTTCCCTCCTTTCTCCAACCCCCTATCTGGAGCATAGACATGATGACTCGGGCTCCATCTTCCATAATGAGCACACAGGTTCTTAGAAGAACTATAAACATATGATGGTATGTTTCTACCATTATAATATTCCTGTTTGACCATTTAAACTCGTTTTTTTTTTTTTAAACTCGTGAGATTTAGTGGGTTCATTTGAATAGGGTTCTAAGATAGTTTTCAAATCTAGGTTTTACTGCCAATAGGGCCTGAGGATTCCAGAAACCTAACTTCCAGTTACTGGCGGAACATTTGTGGATGTTGATGTACTTATCCCTTACTCTCCTAGCTTATCAATTAGTGTGGGAAAAATTTCTCTTTTATTGTTTATAAATGTGATTTCATCATAATTGTAATAATTTTAAGAAAACCTATGCATGGCTATAATAGGACTAGATTAATTGGAGTCCAGTCAGAAAATCAGAAGCCACACTAGACTTCTCAAGTTGAGGGGATTTAATACAGGGAATTGGTTACATAGGCATTAAAAAATTGGGGCATTCATAATTACAGGAAGCAGCTCCCATTGGTAGCACAAAAGTAACCAAGGAGTACTGGGAATGATTAGCTAGATTCCTTGTTAGATTGGCTGGTACTCCGATTTCTGAGCAGGATACTACACAGCTGCTGCAGATCTCTGAAGGGTGAGGGTGACACAGAAAGTTCTGGAAGTACTGAAAGAAGGTGGGGGATTGACTTTCGCACTGCTGGAGGGATGCTAACAGGAGCTAGAAAAAGGAGGGAAATCCCCACTCCTCCCTCTGTCCTGTCTCACACTGGTCTTCTACTTGGTGACATATCACCTTGCAATAGCTTGCCAGGAGGGACCAGAGGACAAGGCATCTAGTTTACACCGTCCTAACATCAAAAACTGAGCACTACTGGGTGGGCTTGGAACCAAAAGACCATCAGTGAACAATCAGCACAAACACTTTATGTCACATGAATACCCAATGGAGTCATCATGGAGTCATCATGTGCAAGGAGGCTGAACTCAAGGTGATGGACTTAAAGAGTCATGCCACTACTATTGGATAGTACCCATCACAATGGATAATGGCCAATGTGCTTGTTAGTATCTACATGTAGGTCTCCCAATCTTCATTTTCAGTTTTAGCACTATGATTTGTTTAGCCTACAGTGGAAGCCAATCTGGATCTAAGTCTATGTTTGAACTCACATTGCTTATGCCCTTATTAATGATGATAACATAAAGTTATTTTAGGCTATGAAACTAAATATGCAATTTTTGCAACACTGAATATATTCAAGGAAAACAGGTATTTTCAGTTATTATATTATGGTACCTGACATGATGCTATTTCTGGTCTAACCTTTGATTTGTAAATATGTAGCCCTATCTATAGCAACCCTTTGTTTCAAAGGCCACTCTGATGCAAAGGTTTCAAGCACATTAAAGCCTATAATAAGTCCACATTGATTCTTCCAAAAGAGCTTATTTCTGTGACTACAGAATGAAAAGCAGAGGGTAAATATTTGCCAGAGTAGGAAAAAGAAAGAGCCCGAATCCTAGAGCCCTAAGCCTGGTTCATTTTGGTTTGATTCACCAAATGGTGCCTCTCAAAACTGTTATCAGTGCCTCAATTCCATGAGAAAAAAAAAAAAGGTAATTCATTCTTAAAATTTCAAATCTTATGGCTCCGGGATTCTTTGGATTTGATGAGAAATGAGATGTCTCTGGCCCCAAATTCATCCAACTGTTCTTAGTACTTTCCTTCTACAGCGCTGTGATGTGTTTAAATGCAGTAGTTGAAAAATTTGCAGTTACTTTGTATGCAGTGAGAGGTCATGGTTAAAGAAAAGTCCATACATTTTGCTCAGCAGAAAGGCCTTCTATAAATCATGACATCTTTTTTTGGAAACCAATATTAACAGCCATCCTGACTACGCATTTTAAAAGCCTCCTTGACTGCTGTTACTCACTCAGGGAAAAGAGTATATAAAAGGAAGAAAACCACAGAATGGTTAGAGACAGCTCAAAAGGAGTGACAGCAAAATGACATTGTCAATGTATGCTGTCCTTCAAAATAATCACAGTGGGAGAGAATGTGCATCTTTCGATGACACTGCCATTTACAAGTGTCTGGATGACCATTTTGAATCTTTCTGAGCCAGTTTAAGAGATGCATAGGAAGTCAGTTTAATCACTTTCTTATCAATTCCTGGTTTTTTGTGACCAAGGAGCCCTCACATAGCTCAGGGTGTTAACATATTGGGGTTCCCATCTTTTAACAACTATCTTAAAAGACAGCATTATATATCTATCGAGAATGCTCCTAAAAAATTAGCTTCTTTCCTAAAACAATTCCAAAACCAAAGTCTCAAAGTATTTTGCATCTTGGATATTATCTAAGTGTTGACTTCTAATGTTCCCATCCTGAAAGGAAAAAAAAAAGTCATTGGAATGTTCAGATTCTGGTATTTTGTTAAAGAATTGGTTAGTGTTTTATAGATCATGTACTTTAGCTGTGCCTTTAAGGGTGGAAAAAATTTCAAAAATGTTCCTCAGCTTTTTGTTTTTATCACATACTTACAAATTTGTTTAAATGAGATGTTTCTTGGGGTGCCTGTGTGGCTCAGTCATTAAGCGTCTGCCTTCAGCTCAGCTCATGATCCCAGGATCCTGGATCCAGCCCTGTATTGGGCTCCGTGCTCGGCAGGGAGGCCTGCTTCTCCTTCTCTCACTCCCCCTGCTTGTGTTCCCTCTCTCTCTCTCTCTCTCTCTCTCTCTCTCTCTCTCTGTCAAATAAGTAAATAAAATCTTTTAAAAATAGGTATTTCTTTCCAAGATGAGTTTCTCAATGGCAGTATCATCACATCCAGTCACACTCCAGAAGATTCATAAATGAGTAAAGATTTGCAAACTTAGAAAGTGTCTTCTTATTGTTAAATGAATCCTGGAATGTAATCAAAGATAGCGGTAGAGCACTTTCTCAACAAGTCAAGCGACCACAAGGAAACCAACAGGCCAGCAGAGGGTAAACACTTCCTAAAAGTAAATATTTGGTGGTGATGACTTATGTTCTCTCCTTCTGTATTAGTCTGTTTGAGTAATCATAATAGAACACCACTGACTTTGGGACTTAAACACCAGAAATTCACTTTCTCATAGTTTTACAGACTGAGAAGTCCCAATATTAAGATTCTGGCAGGTTTCAGTTTCTGGTGAGAGCTCTCCTCCCGGCTTGCTGAGCTCCATGTAGTCCTCACAAGGCCACTCCTCTATGCGTGTGGACAGAGTGAGCCCAGGGAACTCTTCTCCTCTGAAAGGGACACCGGCCCCATCGGGTTAGGGCTCCATCTTTATGACCTCATCTAATCTTTATCATCTAACCTCACAGGCCCCATCTCCAAATACAGTCATGGTAGGGCTTCAACATAAGAATTGGAAGGTCCCAGTCACTTTCCTTCTGAATACTAAAGTAGTTTTCTCTGAGGTTCCAACATGTTAAATAGTGAGGCCAAACTGTTAGGCAATGGGTTCTTCTGAAAGTGGTGTCCATGTTATCAAAGGAAGGTCTAAACAAAAGTCAGAATCTAAAACAGAACTGGAAGAAGCACACAGACATCAAGCAGAAGAAATTATGGAGTACCAAAGTTCAAGCTTCTCACCTGTTTGAAAATTGGTAGAAAGAGAGAAAAAACCCCCCCTGGAGTGAGGAGAAATGCTGGCATGCTCACTGCCACCAAGCACCGCGACTCCCTGGCAGGCCTGGCAGGCCTTTGCCACAAGTGTAGAGTCCTGTGCCTTCATTTCTTGGCTGCCACACTGGGCGTCCACACCCCTCACCCCAACCTGGTCCCTACTTCATGGCTCTCTGGTGCTCTTCCTGTTCTATTCCAAAACACAAGTCCATTTTGGAAATAATTTACAAGGTTAATATTCTGCACCACCCAGCTCCCCTGGGTCCTCAGAATGAAAGATCTAGATTAAAGCTTGTGCCATTCCACCTTTCCCATTGGCCATAGAGACATTTGCCTTGCTTCTTTCTCACTTTTTTTTATCTTTTTACTTTTTATTTACTTTTGTTTATTTTATTTTATTTTTTTTGCCTCTCATCATCAGAAACCCCTTCCCGTGGTCCTCTGGTTCAGGAACCCGCCACTGTGTGACTCTTGGTCATTGGTAAAATGCCATCTCGCGATGGAACTTTCAAATTCAAATGTGGACCATTGTTTTCCCCGGACCCTGTCAGCTATAGCTTGGGTGTGGGACGTAACCTCAGTTGAATGGATGATCCCCCAGAATTTTACTGTGGAGGAAGTGATACAAGGAATCAGATGACCCCCTAAGGAGTCTCCCTGATGATGGTGCCAGCAGTGGCCTGCAAGGGGCATTTCACTTCCCCTGGCTATAGTGGTGCAGTTGAGGGGCCCTAGCCACCTCCCCAGGGGGCATGCTCTGGGACTCTGACCTCCTGTTCTCTTTTCCCTATTGCCTCATTTCTACTTTCCTCCAGTTTCCTGTCCCTTCTGTGAGTTCTCTGCCCATTTAATAAATTCCAATTCTACTTTAAATAGTGATGGCCTATCTTTGCAACTAAGAAGCCCAAATAATGCACTAAAATGGGTTCTGATCACTAGAGTGGATTTCGAAGCCAGAAGAAACATTTTTCGGTGGCAGACTTAAAGCACCCTGAGACTGACTCTCCACGATTAAGAAAAGCATACCTTTTTTATTTGCTTGGCTAGTTTCTGAAGCCAACTCTCTGCAGGGTCTCACAAAGGCCGAGCAACTTTAAAACTATTACAGATTGCTTCTAGAGTGCAAAACTTAGCCAAGTTTAGAGGAGTAATTTATTCACAATCTGATGTGTTCCAACAAGTAGAATTCTGCCCAGGGGCCTCTTTCATATCCAGTGTCTTAGGAGCAAATGGGCTTCAGTGCATTCCAGAAAACAAAGACATTTGGGGAACAATTTTAGGGAACATTCAAAACTTTCCGGCACTTCAGGGTCTAATTTGCTCCTATAATGAATTTAGGGGATCCTAATTTTAGAGTTTTATAACACCTGCTGGTAAAGCCATCCAACTTTCTCTTACCGAGCCTGTAAGAAGGTAAGAGATGATGTTTTACTGAGAGCTGGATAATCAGGAAATACGGGGGAGAAAAGATGGATTGCCCTTTTTCTCAGAGATGAGCCCACACAAAAACAGTGTGAAATGTCTACATTTTCATACAAACTAATTAAAACTACTTGAGCCTTACCTCATTAGACTGATTTCATCTGAGCTAAACATGCAGAGACTCCTAAAGTCAACAGGATTAAAACAATACAGGCTGTGAGGGTACTGTGATTTCCAGCTTCATAGACGGGCCTCCCTGTGTCCTAGCAAAGATCTATGTCTCTTACCTAATTTAACCACTGATTACATTAAGGATTTAGACCCAAAGGTAAATGTAAAAAGAATTACACTGCAGGCAATGGGTTGATCATGGTGGATACATTAAGGTTGATTACTTTGATTATAAGCATAAATGATTACATTGGAGTTCTGTTTCCAGCTAAAGTTTTCCTTTTCATATATTTTGTATAATAATTAAAAATTACTGAGTTCCTGACACAGATTTCTGGATGCCAATAACTTTGTGGGTAGTTGATCGTGGTATCTAACACTCAGTATCTGAGCTATCAGATTTTGGTTTGATGTTTTTCTTTTCCCTCTCTCTCTGCCTTAAGGCTCTATCTCCCTCATCCTTTTTTTTTTTTTTTCTAATTCCTGAAATGAAATTTCTCATTCATGCTCCTTCTAGGTAATTTGAGGAAACTGGTCTTGGTTTTGACCTTGTTCTCTTTTCTCTCTCTAGAGTTAGCATTTGTCACAGCAGGAAGGCCAAAAAGAGACTCAGACCAGGACAAGATCTATACCTCTGATACAAGGTCTCCTTGGTGCCTGTTAAAATGCACCCCCCATCCCTGCTGAAAGCTGGGGCAGACTGGTAGGTACAGCCCCACAGGGAATCCAGGGAGGAGAGTTTTCTTGGGACACTAACGAGGGGAGGGGAGCAGGGATGGAAGCAGGAGGGACAGAAAACCAATGAGCAGGCCCTGGTTCTGGGTCAGCACCAAGAGCAGAACTGACCACCCCATTGGAATATGGAGGGTCAGGAGGAGATCTCCACTTTGGAAGTCAAAAGCAGAAATTGGAAGAATATCAGGCACAGTACAGGTCCTTGTAAGAATTCTTGCAAGGTAGGAGAAAAGAAGCAAAGCTTAGACCTGGAAGTGACTCTAGAAGAGACCAAGAGGAATGTTGGTCCTTATTCTTGGGCAGCACAAGGCAGGGCTCCACTCTTTTTTTTTTCAAGATTTATTATATTATTTATTTATTTATTTTAGAAGGAGAGGGAGAGAGAGCGAGGAAGCAGAGGGAGAGAATCTCAAGCAGACTTCATGCTGAGAGCAGAGCCCAACATGGGATGTGATCTCATAACCCTGAGATCACAACCTGTGCTGAAATCAAGAGTCTGATGCTTAACCGACTGAGCCACCCAGATGCCCCAGCACTCCACTCTTAAGTCAATGCAGCCCAGCTCCTTGGAGAAGACTCACCAATTCAGGCACCCAGCCCTATCAGGTTTAATGATGGTTTGGCTTCAACAGAATTTATCATAGGAGGGAAATCAGGTTCTGAAATATGACAACCTTACAAAGACAGTTGCCTTATAGCTTAGAACAGCAGGAAAAAAGATATTTTCAACAAGCAAGAGCCACGGTTACAGACTGACATTCCTGATACTAGGCTCTTGTGTTTTCTTGATTTTAGTCTCCTTGCTATCTGGAACATAACAATGCAGTAGGTAGGATTCTTGGCGGCAAGCAACAGAAATTTGACGTTGGCTGAGTTAAACAGAAAGAGTAACTTATTCAAAGAATATTAGTTATCTCATGGAATCACTAAGAGATTGGGGAAAATAGTCCAGGAATCCCCAAATCCCACAGGAGAAGTGGCTCCCAACTCTAAGTTAACAGTGGCCCTAAGCAGTGGATACTGCAGATTGGTCATATACCCCTGCTGCCAAGGGGGCTCAGTCTTGCTGCCTCACTGCAGCTGCTGCCATGCTGGGGACACACTCATTCTGCAGGGAATTCTTTCTAGTCCCTGCTTCTGGGTTCCTTCAAAACCAAGGGCCTTGTGCAAGGTTGTCAAAGCCCAGGTCTCGTGATCATGACTTCACAGCAAGCAAAGCAAGTTCTAATTTCCATAATGGCAGGTGAGCTCCGACCCCCACAGTGATTCATACAGCAGAGAACTCTTCACCCTGGAGACACTGGGATGGGACTTAAGTGACAGGCAACTTGTCTCAAGTGACAGAATGAGAGAAGTTATTACAGTCCTCCAGTACCTCTAGAACAGTATGCTATGGACTGAATGTTTGTGTCCCCCACCCCACTCCAAATTCGTGTGTGGAAGCCCTACCTCCATACTGTAAGGGTATTAGGAGGTGAGACCTTTGGATGGTGATTAGATCATGTTGTCTGATTGCTGTTGTTACGACTTCTAACATTATGTTGAACAACAGTGGCAAGCGTGGGCATCCTTGTCTTGTTCCTGATCTCAATGGGAAGGCTGTCAGTTTTTCCCCATTGAGAATGATATTTGTTGTGGGTTTTTCATAGATAGATTTTATGAGGCTGAGGAATGTTCCCTCTATCCCTATACTCTGAAGAGTTTTAATCAGGAGTATATGCTGTATTTTGTCAAATGCTTTTTCTGCATCAATTGAGAGGACCATGTGGTTCTTCTCTCTTCTCTTATTGATTTGTTCTATCATATTGATTGATTTGTTAGTGCTGAACCACCCTTGAATCCCTGGGATAAATCCCACCTGGATAATCTTTTTAATGTACAGTTGGATCCTATTAGCTAGGATCTTGTTGAGAATCTTGGCATCCATATTCATCAGGAATATTGGTCTGAAATTTCTCCTTTTGATGGGGTGTTTGCCTGGTTTGGGGATTAAAGTAATGCTGGCTTCATAGAAAGAGTCTGGAAGTTTTCCTTCTGTTTCTATTTTTTGAAACAGCTTCAGGAGAATAGGTATTATTTCTTCTTTGAATGTTTGGTAGAATTCTCCAGGGAATCCATCAGGTCCTGGGCTCTTGTTTTTTGAAGGTTTTTGATCACTGCTTCAATCTCGTTACTAGATATTGGTCTATTTAGGTTGTCAATTTCTTCCTATTTCAGTCTTGGAAGTTTATAGTTTCCAGCAATGCATCCGTATCTTCTAGGTTGTTTAACTTATTGGTATATAACTGTTGATAGAAGTTTCTGATGATTGTTTCTATTTCCTTGGTGTTAGTCATGATCTCTTCCTTTTCATTCAAATTTTTTATTAATTTGGGTCCTCTCCCTTTTATTTTGGATTAGTTTGGCCAATGGATTATATATCCTATTAATTCTTTCAAAGAACTAGCTTCTAGTTTCATTGATATGTTCTAATGTATCTCTAGTTTCTAATTCATTGATCTGTGCTCTAATATTAATTATTTCCCTTCTAGTGTGTGGGGTTGGCTTAATTTGTTGATTTTCCAGTTATTTAAAGTGTAAAGAGAGATGGGGTATTTTGGATTTTTCAATTTTTTTTGAGTGAGGCTTGGATGGCTATGTATTTCCCCCTTAGGACTGCCTTTACCATATCCCATAGGTTTTAGATCAATGTATCTTCATTCTCATTGATTTACATGAACTGTTTAAGTTCTTCTTTGATTTCCTGGAATCCAAACATTCTTGAGCACGGTAGTCTTTAGCTTCCAAGTGTTTGAATTCCTTCCAAACTTTTTCTTGTGGTTGAGTTCCAGCTTCAAGGCATTGTGGTTAAAGAAAATGCAGGGAATAATCTCAATCTTTTGATATCAGTTGAGCCCTGATTTGTGACCTAGTAGGTCTGTTAGGGAGAAAGTTCCATGTGTACTTGAGAAGAAGGAGTATTCTGTTGTTTTAGGGTGGAATGTTCTGAATATATTTATGAGATCCATCTGGTCCAATGTGTCATTCAAATCTCTTGTTTCTTTGTTGATTTTCTGTTTAGATAATCTGTCCATTGCTGAGTGGTATGTTAAGATCTCCTACAATTAATGTATTTGTATCAATATGACTATTTTGCTTAACAGTTGGCTTATGTAGTTGGCTACTCCCATGTTGGGGGCATAAATATTTACAATTCTTGGTGGATAGACCCTTTAAGAATGATATAGTGTAGGGGCGCCTGGGTGGGTCAGTCATTAAGGGTCTGCCTTCGGCTCAGTTCATGATCCTGGGATCAAATCCCACATCAGGCTCCCTGTTTAGCAGGAAGCCTGCTTCTCCCTCTCTCACTCCCCCTGCTTGTGTACCCTCTCTAGCTGTGTTTCTCTCTGTCAAATAAATAAATAAAATCTTTAAAAGAAAAAAAAAAGAATGACAGAGTGTCTTTCTGTATTTCTGACTACAGTCTTTAGATTAAAATCTAATTTATCTGACATGAGGATCACTACCCCACTCTCTTTTGAGGCCTGTTGGCATGAAAGATGGTTCTCCATCCCCTCACTTTCAGTCTGGATGTGTCTTTAGATTCAAAATATGTCTCTTGTAGACAGCATATGGATGGGTCCTGTCATTTTATCTAGTCTGCAACCCTGTGCCATTTTATGGGAGCATTTAGGCCATTCACATTGGGAGTGATTATTGACAGACATGTTTTTACTGACATCATGTTGCCTGTGAAGTCCTTGTTTCTATAGATTGCCTCTGTAAATTTCTGTTCTGTGTCACTCCTGGGTTCTTTATTCTTTTATAGAACCCCTCTTAATGTTTCTTGTAGTGCTGGCTTGGTGGTCACATGATCTTTTAGACCTTGCCGATCCTGGAAGCTCTTTATCACTCCTTCCATTTTGAAAGTCAGCCTTGCTGGGTAGAGTATCCTTGGCGGCATTTTTTTTTTCATTTAGTTTCCTGAATATGTCTTGCCAGTTCTTCTGGCTTCTCAGGTTTCTGTGGACAGGTATGACGTTATTCTGATGGTCCTCCCTCTGTACATGAGGGATCTCCTCCCCCTAGCTGCCCTTAAGACATATTCTTTGAATTTATGATTTGTGAATTTCACAAGTATGTGCCTGGAGGTTTTTCTAGCTTCGTTGATCTTGGGGGGTGGTGTCCTCTCTGCCTCTAGGACATGAATACTTGCTTTATTCCCCTGATTAGGGAAATTTTCATCCAGGATTTGTTCAACTATATCTTCTAGTCTTCTCTCTCTCTCTCTTTACCCCCTCAGGGATCCCAATAATTCTGATATTGGAGCATTTCATATCATTTATTTCCCTAATTCTATTTTCATGGGATTTAGCTATTTGTTCCAAGACTTCTCCTCTTCCTCCTTCTCAATCAATCTGTCTTCTAGATCAGTAATGCCATCTTCTGCTTCACTTACCCTAGCTGTTAGAGTATTTAGATGAGATTCGATCTCACTGATAGCATTTTTTACTTCTGCCAGATCAGCTTTCACTTTTTCCCTCAGAGATTCTATCTTGACAATAATGGTCTTTTCCAACTTAGCCATGGCTTGGATAATTGCTACCTTGAATTCCATTTCTGTTATATTGTTTATGTCCATATCCAATATTTCTGTGACAGAGGTTGCAGTCTCTGAATTTTTCTACTTGTTGGGTGTTTCTTCTCTGAGTCATTTTGGTGAAGAGTGTTTGAGAGGATGTATAGGTGTATATATCAAGCATGATTCAGGCAGGCTGCCTGTTGGAAGGTTTTGGAGCAATCAGAAGTCACCACCAAAAAGAAAGAAGAAAGAAAATAGAAAGAGAAAAAGAGAAAAAAAGAAAGAAAAAAACCAAGCCCAAAGGCCCCAAAGGTAGGATTTATATGGTACAAAAACAAAAAAGAATAAACAAACAGACCATAAAAAGTAAAAGAAGAAAAAAAAAGCAAAACCCAGCCCAAACAACCCCCAAGAATAAGATTTATTTAGTATGAAGGCAAAACCAAGTACACATAAATACTGACAGAAGAAGATGGGAAGGTGGCTACAAACACTTGATGTGGGCAAGGAAAATATTTCAGTTCCTCCTGGGTGTATCTTGTTATTTTTGTTAGAGAACTCAACTTTACAGAGATATAGGGAAATTAAAACTGATTTATATATAAGAGTAGTATTGAATAGGAAAGACGGATTACCTTGAAGTTTATATCTATATGTACATTTTTTTAAAAAGGGAAAGAAACAAACACAGGTATATATATGAAAAAAGTTCAAGTTAAAAAATTATTATGGAATGCTGCATTAAACAGCAAGTTTTTTTTTAATTTATTTGACAGAGAGAAATATAGCTAGAGAGGGAATATAAGCAAGGGGAGTGAGAGAGGGAGAAGCAGGCTTCCCACCGAGCAGGAAGCCCGATGTGGGGCTCGATCCCTGTCTCCCGGATCATGACCTGAGCTGAAGGCAGTGGCTTAACCAACTGAACCAGCCAGGTTCCCCTCTTCTTCTTTTGGCTTGCCTTCTGGGGGAGGGGCCTGCCACGTTGTTTTTCAGTCAATCTTGCTTGGGCTGAATCACCCTGCCCTATCAAGGGGCTGGGCTCTATGGAAATTGGTTTTTCAGGCTTTTGTTCTCTGGAGGTTTTTGTTCTTTTATGGCTTTTTGCAGCTTTTTGGAGACCCACAGGATATACAGAAATGGGTCCTCCAAGCAAAGAGAAAGCCTAAAAGTAACAGACCAGAAAGGAACAGAGACAATATACAGTAACAGTCACCTTATAGGTAATACAATGTCACTAAATTCATATCTTTAATAGTTACCCTGAATGTAAATGGGTTAAATTCCCCAATCAAATGGCACAGGACATCAGAATGGATAAAAAAACAAGACCCATCAATATGTTGTCTGCAAGAAACTTATTTTAGACCCAAATGCACATCCAGATTTAAAATGAGGGTGTGGAAAACAATTTACCATACTAAGGTAAGGAAAGGAAAACTGGAGTGGTAATCCTTATATCAGACAAATTAGATGTTAAGCCAAACGCTATAATGAGAGATTAGGAAGAACACTATATCATACTTAAAGGGCCTGTCCAACAAGAAGATCTAGCAATTTTAAGTATCTATGCCTCTAACATGGGAACAGCCAATTATATAAGCCAATTAATAAAAAAAATCAAAGAAACACACCAACAATAATACAGTAATAATAAGGGACTTTAACACCTCCCTCACTGAAATGGACAGATCATGTAAGCAAAAGATGAACAAGGAAGTAAAGGTTGTAAAGGACACACTGGACCAGATGGACATCACAGATCTATTCAGAACATTCCATCCCAAAGCAACAGAATACACATTCTTCTCTAGTGCACATGGAACATTCTCCACAATAGGTCATATCCTGGGTCACAAATCAGGTCTCAACCTGTACCAAAAGATTGTGACCATTCCCTGCATATTTTCAGACCACAATGCTTTGAAACTAGAACTCAACCACAAGAGGAAAGTTGGAAATAATTCAAATACATGGAGGCTAATGTACATCCTATTAAAGAATGAATGAGTCAACCAGGAAATTAAAGAAGAATTCAAAAAATTCACGGAATCAAATTAAAATGAAAACACAACTGTTCAAAATCTTTGGAACACAGCAAAGGCAGTCCTGAGAGGAAACTATATAGCAATAGAAGCCTTTCTCAAGAAACGAGAAAGTTCTCAGATACATAACCTAACCCTACACCTATAGGACCTGGAGCAAGAACAGCAAGGAAAGCCTAAACCCCGCAGGAGAAGAGAAATAATAAACATCAGAGCAGAAATCAATGAAATAGAAACCAAAAGAACAGTAGAACAGATCAACGAAACTAGGAACTTGTTCTTTGAAAGAATTGATAAGATTGATAACCCCCTGGCCAGACTTATCCAAAAGAAAAGAGAAAGGACTCAAATTAATAAAATCATGGATGAAAGAGGAGAGATCGCAACCAACATCAAAGAAATACAGACGATTACAAGAATATATTATGAGCAACTATACACCAGCAAATTTGATCATCTGGAAGAAATGGATGCATTCTTAGAGATGTATGAACTACCAAAACTGAACCAGGAAGAAACAGAAAACTTGAACAGACCCATACCCAGTAAGGAGATTGAAGCAGTCATCAAAAATCTCCCAACAAACAAGAGTCCAGGGCCCGACGGCTTCCCAGGGGAATTCTACCAAACATTTAAAGAAGAATTAATACCTATTCTCCTGAAACTGTTCCAAAAGATAGAAATGGAAGGAAAACTTCCAAACTCATTTTATGAGGCCAGCATTACCTTGATCCTCAAACCAGATAAAGACCCCATTAAAAGAGGGAACTACAAACCAGTATCCTTGATGAAGGCAGTTGCAAAAATTCTCACCAAAATACTAGCCAATAGAATCCAACAGTACATTAAAAGGATTATTCACCATGACCAAATGGGATTTATTCCTGGTCCATTCCTGTTTGGTTCAACATCCACAAATCAATCTATGTGATACACTACATTAATAAAAGGAAGAACAAGGACCATATAATCCTCTCAACAGATGCTGAAAAAGCATTTGACAAAGTACAGCATCCTTTCTTGATCGAAACTCTTCACAGTGTAAGGATGGAGGGTACATACCTCAATATAATAAAACCCATCTACAAAAACCCACAATGAATATCATTCTCAATGGGAAAAAAATTGAGAGCTTTTCCCCTAAGGTCAGGAACATGGGAGCGCTGTCCACTATCACCACGGCTATTCAACATAGTATTAGAAGTCCTAGCCTCAGCAACTGCACAAGAAGAAGAAATAAAAGGCATTTGAATGGGCAAAGAAGTCAAACTCTCACTCTTTGCAGATGATATGATACTTTATGTGGAAAACCCAAAAGGCTCCACTCCAAAACTGCTAGAACTCATACAGGAATTCAGTAAAGTGTCAGGATATAAAATCAATGCACAAAAATCAGTTGCATTTCCACATACCAACAGCAAGATAGAAGAGAAATTAAGGCATCGATCCCATTTACAACTGCACCCAAAACCATAAGATACCTAGGAAGAAACCTAACCAAAGAGTCAAAGACTCTGTACTTATAAAACTATAAAGTACTCAAGAAAGAAATTTTGGAAGACACAAAAAATGGAAAAATGTTTCATGTTCATGGACTGGAAGAACATATATTGTGAAAATATCTATGCTACCTAAAGCAATCTACATATTCAATACAATCCCTATCAAAATACTATCAATTGTTTCCAAATAAATGGAACACATAATCCTAAAATTTATATGGAACCAGAAAAGACCCCCAAATAGCCAGAGAAATAATGAAAAATAAAACCAAAGTTGGCAGCATCACAATTCTGGACTTCAAGATCTATTACAAAGCTGTAATCATCAAGACAGTATGGCACTGGCACAAAAACAGACACATAGATCAATGGAACAGAATAGGACCCGAAATGAACCCCCAACTCTATGGTCAACTAATCTTTGACAAAGCAGGAAAGAGTGTCCAATGGAAAAAAGACAGTCTCTTCAACAAATAGTGCTGAGAAAATTGGACAGTCACATGCAGAAGAATGAAACTGGACCATGTCCTTACATCATACACAAAAATAAACTCAAAATGGATGAAAGATCTCAATGTGAGACAGGACTCCATCAAAATCCTTGAGGATAACACAGGCAGCAACCTCTTCAACCCCAGATGCAGCAACTTCTTCCTAGAAACATTGCCAATGGCAAGGGAGGCAAGGGCAAAAATGAACTATTGGGACTTCATCAAGATCAAAAGCTTTTCACAGCAAAGGAAACGGTCAACAAGACCAAAAGACAACCAACAGAATGGGAGAAGTTATTTGCAAATGTCATATCAGATAAAGGGCTAGTATCCAAAATCTGTAAGGAACTTATCAAACTTAACACTCAAAGAACAAATAATCCAATCAAGAAATGGGCAGAAGACATGACCAGACATTTCCACAAAGAAGACTTCCAAATGGCCAACAGACACATGAAAAAATACTCAACATCACTCAGCATCAGGGAAATACAAATTAAAATCTCAGTAATATACCACCTCCCACCAGTCAGAATGGCTAAAATTAACAAGTCAGAAAATGACGGATGTTGGTGAGGATGCAGAAAAAGGGAAACCCTCCAACACTGTCCGTGGGAATGCAAGCTGGTGCAGTCTCCTGGAAAACAGTATGGAGGCTCCTCAAAAAATTGAAAATAGAGATACCTTATGACCTAGCAATTGCACTACTGAGTATTTACCCTAAAGATACAAATGTAGTGATCTGAAGGGGTATGTGCACCCAAATGTTTATAGCAACAATGTCCACAATAGCCAAACTATGGGAAGAACCTAGATGTCCATCAATGGATGGATGGATAAAGATGTGAGATATATATACATATATATAACGGAATACTATGAAGCCATCAAAACCCCCCCAAAATCCCATTTGCAATTACATGGATGGAACTAGAGGGTATTATGTTAAGCAAAATAAGTCAATCAGAGAAAAAAAATACCATCTAATCTCTCTAATATAAGGAATTCCAGAGGCAGGGTGAGGGGTCGTGGGGACAAGGAGGGGGGAATGAAACAAGATGGGACTAGGGAAGGAGACAAACCGTAAGAGACTCTTAATCTCAGGAAACAAACTAAAGGTTGCTGGAGGGGAGGAGGGTGGGTAGGATGGGGTGGCTGGGTTATACCCCATTGGCAAGGGTATGAGCTATAGTGAGTGCTGTGAATTGTGTAAGACTGATGATTTACAGACATGTACGCCTGAAGCAAATATTTCATTTAATAAAATAAAATTTAAAAAGAGACACAAGAGATGATCTCTCTCTCTCTGGGCCATGTGAGGACACAGCAAAAGGGAGCTGTCTGTCTATAAGTCAGAAAGGGAGCCCTCGCCAGACACCAAGCCTGCCAGCACCTATCTTGAGCTTCCCAGCCTCCAGAACTGTGAGAAATAAATGTCTGTCATTTGAGCCAGCCAGTCCAAGCTGTTCTGTTATAGCAACCAGAACAGACATAAACAAGCTGGAGTGAGCTAGACCTGGTTGGGGGGTGACAGTGCTGTGCCTTTCACTTCTCACTCTGTGCTATGTCTATGGTGGCATGGCCATCCCTCTGGCTGAATGCCTGCTTGGACTTCTCAGGGTCCATGTCTTCCTTGTTCTCATCTACCAACAGTCCCTGACCTCTGAAATCCGGCCATGGCTTGCTTTCCTGATTACTCAGGACATTTGTCCTCCTCAGAGCCTGACCTCCCATGTGGTTCTAATGGTCCTGCCACAGCAAATGATTCTGACACCACTCCTGAACAGTATGTATGCGGTCCTCGGTGATAAAGCATCCTGCTGTATCTTAGGGTCAGACCTCTGCAAAGTTACATGATGATACGACCCTCTAGGTAATTGAATCCCTGTGGATGGGGCTGTGATATATGTGATTCATGCCAAGCCTTCTATCTCCATGGATTGTGCTAAGCTAGCTGTACTGTACCACTGAAGTGATGTTTTTGCTGACTTTTAATAATAGGTTCCCCAACCAATCATCCCCCTAAAGCGTATCTGAATTTTCAATAACTAAGTTAAAATATTACTCTGAAAAACTTGTCCCTTGAGTGCTCTTTTACAATAATTGCCATTAATCTGATAGGAAGTGAGTGGGAAGAGGAAGTAGCCACATCAGCAACTCTGCAGTGAAGCCCTTGTTTCCCTGGTACAGCTCCTTATTTTCATGTCTGTGGGCAAAGCCTCAGCTGCCCTTGGGGCTAAATATCTTTAACTGTGAGGTCCTCTAAAAATCCTAATAACACACTTCATAACACTGTTAAAAGAGATCCTGCAAGAATGTTTGAAAAGCAGTTTTTGCCAAATAAAATACTGAGTAGTAATCTAGAAATCACGACACCATCCAAAGGCAGATAGATAGAAGAAGAAATGCATTAGGACAAGTCATGTTCTTTTCATCAAAAATCAAACAGGATGTCCAGCCCTAAAATGCAGAAGTGCTTCATCCTGAGAGTTCCTGAGCTCAGCAGAGGGGTTAGATTCCTGGGAAGCAAAAACATGAAGTGAACTCAACATGGGGGATAGTTGGCCCCTGGCCAGAGCCAAATAAAAATCTCTAGGGTAATTTTATGTAGCAATCTTCTTCATTCACCCTGGCTGCAACAAAGCTCTTCATTGTGAACGTGGACTTGTGAGTCTTCCCCCTGTGTCTTAAGCTTTAGATGTTGCTGTCTCTGATGCTCTGGGGCCTATACTACTCTGGGATTTAAGAAGCCACTTGGTGTGGTTCACAACATTCAGAAGTGCCTTGCAGTGCACAAAACTCCCTTCCATCCATTATTTCTTCTGAACCTCAGGGCAGATCAGCAGATAAGCAGAAGATATAAAGTCATAGGGGCTCAGAGCACAGGGACAGAATCCCCTATACTCCCAGGCTGTCATACAGAGTCCACGGTTGGGCCTTTGGACCCCGAAGTCCCATTTCATTGCTGGTTCCTGCATGCCTCCCTCATTTCAAGTGAAGCATGCTCTTTCCTGCAGGGGGTCCAGAAAAGGGTCTTCTGCCCTTATTTTTTGAAGAGTGATGAGCTGTTTAAATCCACATAGCATCTATTCTTTTCCTTAAGGAATTACCTCTTCCCTATTTTTGATGGTGCTGATATCATGGTCACCAAGAGATTGGCTCAGAGTCTCCACAGCTCTTCCCACATAACGTATCCTGAATAGGTGATATCCATATGGAAACTAAGATCACAGGCTTTTCCACTACTCACCCAAAAAGGAGAGTTGAATTCATTCTGCTATCAAGATCCCCCAAAGCCCCTGGTGCTGTCCTTTCTGAAGACAGGAAGCCGTGTTTTGTTTGACTTAGTTGAACTATCCTCACCTGATTCAATTTCATTAGTGCTATTAATCAACTGCATTAGGGGAAGAAAAAACCTTGACTTTTAAGTCCTAAAAAGCAAACAACAAACTTTAGTTTCTGGGAAATGTGTTAAAAATTACTTTTCTTATAGGAAGAAAGATATTTCTAAGATTTGTCTGTGTGTGCAGTCTTGGCCTGGCATCAACAATCTAAGTTTACTCGGGTTCTACAGCATCAGCAGAAAAGGCCTCACGAATCTGTCAGGGGATAGTAACACTTTTCAGAGAGTCACTTGTGGAAGTGCAAATAGTCATTAAATATCTTCATTGACTTGACTGGTCAGATCTAAACAGGCTACTGAGCTGAGAATGCCCAGGCTATCTTAAATAACTACCTTGCCAGACATTTTCAAAAACACAATCATGCTCTCTGAATTCTGTTTGGCCCAAAAGATTGGCAGAGGCCCAGTTTCTCCTCCTTTGCTCTTGGAAATCTTCCCCTTCTTCCCAGTGCTAGTGCTAAGCCAAATGGGAACCCAAGAAAATGTATGTTTGTTTCCTCTAAACTCCGTCCCTCACTGGGGCTGTCACTTCCTCCTGGCTTCCCTTGTATCACAGCATGCTTCCAGCAAAGGAGACAATATCTATTATTTATCCTATAGCACACATTTATACCTGAGTTCCCTATCCCAGGGTAGTAGCAGGCTCACTTTCACCTATTAGCGAGCAGATGAAGGAAACGTTATGAGGGATGGTGTTGGCACAAAGCAGGTCAGACTTCTTACTTATAGCCAAGACTGATGTCACCTCAGAACTCTGAGAGCATGGTATCTGAGTGAAGCCATCACAGTCTCTTCACATGCAAAGATCCTTATCCCTACTCCTCCAAAAACAGAAAAGGCAAGAGCATATTAATTTATTTTTATTGCCAGGTTTTTTCCAGACGTACTCTAATTTCTTTTCTTTTCTTTTCTTTCCTTTCCTTTCCTTTCCTTTCCTTTCCTTTCCTTTCTTTTGCAGAAAGATATAGTTGCTCTCATGGCAAGAACAGAGTTTCAAATCACAGATGAGAGGAGCAGAAAACAGCAGACTTAGGTTTTAGTTCTTCTTTTCTTCCATACAGCAAACCACTCATGCTTTTGAGCCCCATGCTTCTCACCCTTCAAAGACATACCCACACATGTCATTACCAGTCTGAAGAAGTAGAGTAACCACTAGATAATTCCAGGAGCATTTTCCATTTAGGATCTACAAATTCTGATCACTACAGGGGAGGAACAATAATTTTCTTCCTACCTTTCTAGGTTCCTAACAGAATATACTCTGTTGTAAAAAGATAGATTAACAGGAGAAAACAAAATTTAATTAAATATGTATGAACAGGAACCCCACAAAGATATGAGTCTCAAAGAAGTGACCAGAGCAGAAAGCTTTCATACCTTTTTAACAAATAAACAATGAATTTCTGAAGAATTAACAGGGTAAAGGGGTTAGAGCTAGGGACAGTAAAATGGTGAAGACGTAATAAGATTTGTTTATATAGGCATCCTTAGCTCTAAGTTCCCTGTGTCTAGTGATAAGGAGGCCTTCTATACTACAGCTGCAGGGAGATTAACTTTCATGTGGGAAATTTATTCCTTCTTTCAGACTATGCTTAGTGTACCAGCTGTTTCTCCAATACCTTTAATTCAAAATAATCAATAAACCAAAATGGTATATTTCATGGAAAGCCATTCTGAACCCCGACATCACCAATTCCAAGGTATAAAGTTTTTCTTTTTTTTCATACCAAAAAATTCTCAGGATGTCCTACAGTTCAACTCAATTCTGACACTATCTACCTGGAGATAGCATCAGATTCTGCATTTTAAGGGTACATTTCTACAAGAGTGCCTCCCATTTCAAAGCCAATCACAAATCTAGGTTATTTCCTGTGCTTCTGACTGATGGGCCATAAATCAGAGCTTCCCACAAACCCCATTTTGGGTTAACTTAATTTGTTACAGCAGCCCACAAGGTTCAGAGGAACCTTTTTCTTACTGTAAACCAGTTATTATAAAAGTATATGCCTCAGAAACAGCCCCATGAAAGAGAGGAATAGGGCAATGTATGGGGAAGAGGCACAGAGCTTCATGCCCTCCCCAAGTATGCCACTCTTCCCAAATCTCCGTGTTTTCACTAACGAGGAAGTTCCCCAAACTCCATCCTTTTGTATTTTTATGGAAGAATTATTATATAACCATGACTAATGAAATGCTTGTTCATTGGCAATCGAACATCAATTCCAGACCCTCTTCCCTCCCCAGAGAAAGGGTGGGGAATGGGGAGACTGAAAGTTGCAACCCTCTAATCACACAGTTGGTTCTCCTGGCATCCAGCCCCCATCTTCAGGTACTTTCCAAAAGTCACCGCATTAACATAAAAAAAAGACATCTTGATTGCCCTCACCACTTAGGAAATTTCAAAGGTTTTAGAAGCTCTCTGCTAGAAAAGGGGTCAAAGACCACACATATATTTTTTATTACAAATCAGAACTTCACAGGGACTGACTCATCAAAAACATTGTCTTGAGGCAAAATTTTAAAGGCAAATATTTTGACTTTGCTTCCCCTGCAATAGTCTTAAGGCCCTTGAAATTGTTTTGTCCTATATGGCCTCATGCTGAGATATGATAATAAATTGAGTGGGGGAGAGCAGTGGGAATCACTGTGCTGTGGATGAGAAGAGCAGACCCACAGCTCATCTCCACCACTAGTTCCAAGACCTTGGCCAGGTCACTTGCCTTCTCCTCACTGTATTGCTGCATGTCCAAGTTGAAAAGACTGGGAATGTGGAAAGCTAAGATCCCTTCAATCACTAACATTCTGCCACTAACATCACTACACCCCATAAGCAAATGACTCTTTCTTCTGTGATGGTCATGCATGGCTGTCCTGCGAAAAATGAGGATACAGCAAAACAAAGCAAATAAATCATGCCTAGCAGTGCCTGCAAATTATACGCAATTACTTTGCACAACAAAGAAGCGCTAAACATTGTCTACATTAATGGTGCTGAGACATGTTAAGAGGCGCTCATTGTGTACCTCAGGTGCTTTTATTTTAAGCTGAGGATTAGGACAAACATTAATGATAATAATTCAATGCCGTGAGCAATAGTTGGGAGGAACAGGAGTAGTTGCGGGTGGAGAGTGTGTGGAATAGAAACTATATCTTATCAAATTATTTCTAAATAATAATAATAATCTGAAGAGAGTGGGTAGCTCTGATATTTGAATCCTTAATTTGAAAATTTTAATATTGATTTTAGTGATTTTGGAGTACAAAACTCAAAAACCAGTCTGGTAACATATCAGGTGTGTAATGTGCTTAATGGTGGCTCCCCAAAAGATATGTCCACATCCTCATCTCCTGAGCCTGTGATTATTACCTTAGGTGGCAAAAGAGTGAATATTACTATATTGTGACAGAAGATGTGGTTAAATGAAGAATATTGAGAAAAGAAGCTTATCCTGGTTCTTTGGGTGGACCCTAAATGCGGTGACATGTATGTTCATAAGAAAGAGGCAGGGGGAGTTTTGAGACATACACACAACTATGAACTGAATATTTGTATCCTCCCCCAAATTTTTATGTTGAAATCTTAACTCCCAATGTGATAATTTCAGGATTTGGGGACCACTGGGGTATGATTAGGTCACGAAGGTAGAGCTCTCATGATTGGGATTAGTACCCTTATAAAAGTGACCCCAGAGAACTCCCTCACCTCTTCTACCATGCGAGGACTCAGCAAGATAAAGACTGTCTATGAACCAGGAAGTGAGTTCTTAGTAGACACCAAGTCTGCTTTGAAGAAGAAACAAAGAAAATATTCCCTTGAGAGCCTTCAGAGGGAGCATAGCCCTCTGCACGCCTCAATTTCAGGCTTCTAACTCTTGAAAACTGAAAGAATAAATTTGTTATTTGAAGCCACTTAGTCATGTAATTTGTTACAGCAGCCCTAGTAAACTAACATATGTAGCAAAGGTGCTTTAATAAATAGGTAATAATTATTCATAAATACCAGCAAAATAGCCTAAGTAGAATAATATTTGACTTATATGACTTATATGATTACTTGATCAGTTATCTTAGAATTACAGATGTATACAAATTTAAAAATTTTAATAACACATAGATCAATGGAACAGAATTACAGAGCCCAGAAAAAAACTCATGCTTATATGGCTAATTAATCTACAACAAAAGAGGCAAGAACATACAATGAGAAAAAGACATTCCTTTTGGTGCTGAGAAAACTGGACAGCTACATTCAAAGAATAAAACTAGATCACTTTTCTTACACCATACACAAAAAATAAACTCAAAATGAGTTAAGGACCTATATGTGAGGCCTGATTCCATAAAAATCCTAGGAGAAAATATAGGCAGTAATCCTAACATCTAATATAGGAAATATAGGCACTAATTCTAACTTTGCAACATTTTTCTAGATATGTCTCCTCAGGCAAGAAAATGAAAGCAAAAATAAACTATTAGGACTATACCAAAATAAAAACCTTTTGTACAGCAAAGGAAACAATCAATCAAATGAAAAGGCAACCTACTGAATGGAGAGAAGATATTTGCAAAAGATATATCTGATAAGGAGTTAATATCCAAAATGTATTAAAAAAACTTATACAACTCAACACCAGAAAAACAAACAATCCAATTCAAAACTGGGCAGAGAATCTGAACAGACATTTTTCCAAAGAAGACATACAGATGACAAACAGACCCATGAAAAGAGGCTCAACCTCACCAATCACCAGGGAAATGAAAATCAAAACCATGATGAGATATCACCTCACACCTATCGGAATGGTTTGAATCAAAAAGAAATAACAAGTGTTGATGAGGATGTGAGAAAAGGAACTCTGGAGCACAGTTGGTGAACGTATAAATTGGTACAACCACTGTGGAAAACAATATGGGGCTTCCTTAAAAACATTAAAAATAGCAATATCCATACGATTCAATAACTCCAATACCAGGTATTTATCTAAAGAAAACAAAAATGTTAATTCAAAAAGATGTATGCACCCTTGTTTATTACAGCATATTTATAATAGCCAAGATATGGAAGCAACCCAAGTGTCTATTGATAGATGAATGGATAAAGAAGATGCGATAAATATATATATATACACACACACACACAGGAATATTATTCAGCCCTAAAATTGAATGAGATCTTGTCACTTGCAAGAATATGGATAGAGGAAATTATGCTAAGTGAAATTAGTCAGAAAGAAAAAGAAAAATACCATTATTTCACGTATATATAGAATTTAAAAACAAAACAAATGAACAAACACAGAAACAGACCCATTAATACAGGAAACAAACTGGTGGTTGTCAAAGTGGGGAAGAATGGGCAAAATGGATGAAAATGGATACAAGATACAGGTTTCCAGTTATAAAATTAATAAGTCATAGGACTGAAAGCTACAGCATAGAAAATATAGTCAATAGTACTGTAATTGTGTTGTATGGTAACAGGTGGCAGCTACACTTATGGTGAACATAGCATAATATATAGAGTTCTTGAATTACTGTGTTATACACCTGAAACTAATGTAACATTGTGTGTCAACTATACGTCAATAAAAATAAATAAAATCTCAAATTTTGAGAAGCTGAAGAGGTCATTTAACTTTCTACACACTCTTGTTTTTCCCCAAGATTCATTTATTTTAGATAGACTGTGTGTATGAGCATGGGGAGGGGCAGAGAAAGGAAGAGAATCTCAAGCAGATGCACACTGAGCATGAAGCGTGATGTGGGGGGGTCAAGGGGAGGGCTTAATCTCAGGACCCTGAGGTCATGACCTGAGCTCAAACCAAGAGTCAGACATCTAACCGACTGAACCACCTAGGCACCCCTCTATACACAGATAATTTATTGTCAAAATCTGGGATTTCTTTTAACAGATGTTTATAATTTCAAAGCTAAATGCTTGGCTCCATTAGTAAGCATGGGAAAAGAGGATAGGCTCAAGAAGTTTGAAATTTCAAATAAAATATAGAAAAAAGCAGAAGAAATGTTTATGAAATGAATATAATATAAACACTTCCATCCACACTAGATATGCACTGTTTACGAGCGATATAATGAATACATAATGACGTGTAATAGTTAAAAGAAAATAGACTGAAAATACACAAATGCACAGATGCACATGTTGCACTCATCAGGCAAGCATAACCAAAAGAAAATTGTCATTCATGCTCAGTGTGCATCTGCTTGAGATTCTCTTCCTCTCTTTGCCCCTCCCCACGCTTATACACACAGTCTCTCTAAAATAAATGAATCCTGGGGAAAAATTACAAAAAAGATAAGACTTTGCTGGAAAAAAATCTTTAGTAGTAGTAAAGTTAGTCACTACTCAGTAATAAAACAATTCACTATGAAGATTTAACAATTTCAGGGCGCCTGGGTGACTCAGTTGGTTGAGCGACTGCCTTCGGCTCAGGCCATGATCCCGGAGACCCGGGATCGAGTCCCACATCCGGCTCCCTGCTCGGCGGGAAGCCTGCCTCTCCCTCTCTCACTCCCCTTGCTGTGTTCCCTCTCTGGCTGTGTTTCTCTCTGTCAAATAAATAAATAAAATCTTTTAAAAAAATAAAAAATAAATCATCACATTTTACCATTCAGAACGTATTTCACAAACTCAGACATTTCCTTGGACTTTAAGCATATATTCATTCCTACTCATAAGTGTCACAGACATTTCAAAACTATAAAGATCGAGTGAACACTCAGCTTCTGCTATCTGCACACTGCCTTTCCACCTCCTCAGGCACTGGCAATTCCAGTCTCCCAGTTGCTCCTTTTTCCTTGATATCCCGTCTATAAGTAACATCATCAACCCTACCTACAAAATATACTCAGAAGCTTAGCACTGCTGCTGCTGTGACCCTAGTCCAAACCACTGTGATCTTTCATATAGACTAGTCCAACAGCCTCCTACTTGGTCTATTTATTTTTTCCCCTTTTACTACTCAGGCCACTCTCAAGAGAATAGTTAGGAAAATACTGTCTAAATGTAAATCAGATCATGTCATTCCTCTGCTCCAGACTCCGAGTGCCTTTAATCACATTCAGGAAAAGAGTGAAATTCTTTCCAAGACTTACAAATCTGTATTTGTCTTTGGTCACTGAGAAGCAGATCTCAATATGAAATTAAAAGTGCAAAAATAACCCTGAGTGATATAAGCAAGATGGCAAGTGAGGAAGTCCCACTTCATGGAAACATTAAATAAACAAGTAGAAACTGAGTAAAATAACTTTATCAGAATAATATAAATCAATCAAAGAATTTACAGGAACCAAGCAAATGCCAAATCAAGAAAAAGCCACATTCAGAATGAAAGAAATTCTGTGATGTATATACCCGCCTCTTCCCTGTATAGTGCAGTTTGGGGGAAGCAGTTGCCTCGTCCCAAGCCCCTGTCCATGAAATGAATTTACAATGTTTTTTTTTTTTTTAATTTTTTTTTTTTTAAATTTTATTTATTTGACAGCGAGAAACACAGCGAGAGAGGGGACACAAGCAGGGGGAGTGAGAGAGGGAGAAGCAGGCCTCCCGCCGAGCAGGGAGCCCGATGTGGAACTCGATCCCGGGTCTCCGGAATCATGACCTGAGCCGAAGGCAGTCGCTTAACCAACTGAGCCACCCAGGCGTCCCAAATTTACAATGTTTTAACAATGTGGGCTGCCTGGGATTGGTCTCAGTATTGTCTAACTCAGAGTACAGACAGCACAAAGTGGCTTAGATCTTAGGCTAGAATAACTTTCAGGAAACAGCAGACATGGTTCATAAAAATTGCAAGAGTGCAGCAGACCTCCAGGTACCCCAGAACACAGATCACTGACTGAGGAATATAATAGAACAACTAATACCCTGAGAAGAAGCAGCGGAGGATCTCTTAGGGACATTAAGATGTTTAAATGCAACTGTATCTACAGAGGAATTGAAGTGGGGTGAAATCCACATCAAGGAAAATGCATGACCAGTTTATGGTTCTGACAATCATAAACCTTCACACTTGGCTGATGAGTGAAGGTCCTCCCCTAATAGCCAGTCTGAGAGAAGTAGCTGTTCCTTCTTTGAAATCCCATTTATTTATTTACTTACTTACTTACTTACTTATATATATTTATTTTAGAGACAGAGAGCATGCCAGTGGTCAGGGAGAAGCAGGGGAAGAGAAAGAGGTGTGGTGCAAAGCCTGATGTGGGCCTCTATCTCACAACCCTGAGATCATGACCTGAGCTGAAATCAAGAGTCAGAAGCCTAACCAACTGAGCCACCCAGGTGCCCCTGAGGCCAATTTTCACCAAAATATCACAAAGCATATAAGACAATAAGAAAATATTATCCATGTCAAAGAACAAAATAAATCTCCTGAATCTGTCCCTGGAAGAAACAGGCATCAGACTTACTTGACAAAGACTTTTAAAAACTATCTTAAGTATGCTCAAAGAGCTCAAGGAAAACACAAACAAAACCTAAGAGAAATCAGAAAACAAAATACGAATGAAAAAAGAACCAAACAGAAATTCTGTACCTGAAAAATAAAATAGCTGAATTAAAAATTCCTTAGAGGTGTTCAACAACAGGCTCAAACAGGCAGAAGAAAGAATCTATGTATTTGAATGTAAGTCATCGGAAATTACTGAGTCTGAGGAACTAAAAGAAAAAAGAAAGAAAAGTAAAAATTGTCCAAGGGTTTAACAGGAGCAAGTGAGATATAGTTCTAGAATGAAAAGATGATTCAATATACAAAAATCAACGTAACATACTACATCAATGGAATGAAGGGAAAAACCACCTGGTTGGTTATCTCAATTGATACCAAAAACTTAACATGTTTTCATTATAAAAACAGTTTACCAAACTGAGAATAAAAGGAAACTCTCCCAACATAGCAAAGGCCATACATGGAAAAACCCACAGAAATCATATGCAATGGTGAAAGACTAAAAGGTTTTCTCCTAAGATCATGAACAAATCAAGGATGCTGATTCTCACTATTTCTGTTCAACATATTGAAAGATGGGCAAAGGACTTAAGCATTGCTCTAAAAAAGATATGCAGATTGCCAAAAAGCACTGAATGCGATTCTCAACATCTCTAATCGTTAGGGAAATAGAAATCAAAATCACAATGACATTAATTGCAGCAATTAAGAGAACTATTATCAAAAAAAATAAAACAGAGGGCACCCGACTGGCTCTAGTTGGTAGAGTATGTGATTGTGACCTCGGGGTCATGAATTCAAGCCCCACACGGAGTGTTGAGAGTACTTAAAAATAAGATCTTAAATAAATTAATTAATCAAATAAACAGGAAATAGGTGTTGGTAAAGATGTTGAGAAATTAGAACTCTTATGCATTTCTGGTGGTGCAATCTCCATGGAAAACAGCTTGGTTGCTCCTCAAAATACAAAATTAGATTTACCTCATGATCCAGAAAGTCTACTCCTGGGTATATACTCAAAATAACTGACAGCAGGAATTTGCCCAGAGATTCACTCAGATTTTATGCCCATGTTCATAGCAACAGTTTTCACAATAGCCAAAAAATGGAAGCAACCCAGGCATCCATCAGTGGGTGAGAAGGTAAGTAAAATATGGCATTTACATACAATGGAATATTATTCAACACTTAAAAAAGAATGGAATTCTTACACATGCTACAATATGGATGAACCTTGAAGATGTTATGTTAAATGAAATAAGCCAGTCACAAAAGGACAAATTATTTATAATTCCACTTATGCAAGGTACCTAGAGTAGTCAAATTTACAGAGACAGCAGGTAGAATGATGATTGTCAGTGGCTGGGGAGATGAGGGAAGAATAGGGCATTATTGTTTAACATGTATGAAATTTCATTTTGAGATGAGTAAAGTTCTCCTGACAAATAGTGGTGACGGTTGCACAACTATTTGAATATACTTAATACCACTGAACTGTATGTTTAAAACTGGCTAAAATGGCAAATTTTATGATTTGTAACTTTTTTCACAATAAAAAAATTATCTTGGAAAAGCAAAGTGCCAAGATTTTATTGGGAGAAATGTCTGTGAGGGGAAAAAAGAGAACTGAGAGACACTGAAATAACTATTAGACCACAAAGCAAGTCTGACTCTTAGGAAAGGAGATAGGGAAGGAAGACTGAATGGAAGCACCCTAGACTTCCATTCAATCTAAGGAAGTTCTGGCAAGTCTATGAGCCACAGTCACCCATCAGAGGAGTCTCCATTTTCTCCCAGAAATGTTTTAACAATGTTAATATAGTGCCATTGAACTATTGGTATTAGCTGCAGTATGGAGCTGCCCTAGAAAGTGTTAAAGGGTTTCAGAATGCAGCGGCTGGGGCCTTGGTCAATGACACTCTTTGTAGTTTGGAGGTCAGTAAGACATACTCTCATTGACATTGACATCTCAAAGACCCCAATCTGCCCCCACCATTGCCTCTTGACACCCTACTGACCCTTTACATCATGTGTTCAAGCCACATTGGCCTTGCTAATTCTTGAAAGTACTAAGGATATTCCTACTGTAGAGCTTTTGCCCTAAGTGCTCTTCTCTCAGATATCCACATGGTTCATTTCTTCATTCAATTTAGATGATCAAATATCACTTTCCCGATGAAGCCTGCTCTGGTCACCCTATATAGAATTTCAACACCTCTCCACTAACTCACATACACATATACATACACAGACTTTCTGTATCTCTCCACTTTATTTTTTTTTCCTTAGCACTTGTCACTATTAAACATACCATACTCATTTATTTATCTTGTTTATTTCCTGGCTCCCCTACTACAGAGTAAGTTTTATTTTAGCAGAAGCATTGATTTTCTCAGTCATTGTTATTTATTCAGCAAGCAGAATAATGCATGAAAATATTGAGCATTCAATAAATATTTGCTGAATGAAACATTTAACACAGAGAAGAAAAAATATTGAGAAATATTAATCAATTTACTGCTAATGTGCAAATGAGTCATTACAAGAAACCCAGAAGGACATCTTCTTGGCAACGTTTAATTCACAGTTAGTCCAAATTTCCATGTGTACCTGGAAGAATCTTCATGAAAAACTTACAATCCAAACATTTCTCAAGTTTAGAATGATTTTCATGAGAAAAAAACAAGGAAGCTTTCAAAGATAAAAATTATAAGACAAAATAGTCATCATCAAAGGACACCATAACCAGTTCTGTAACTTCTTTGGGTCAAGAATGGGATGGTTTGTACTTCAAAAATGTCAGTGAAAACAACTGATTTAAACACATTGAAATTTTTTAAACGCCTACAGTTCTGGGGCACCTGGGTGGCTCAGTTGGTTAAGTGTCTGTCTTCAGCTCAGTTCATGATCTTGGGGTCCTGGGATTAAGCCCCACATCAGGCTCCATGCTCAGCAGGGGGTCTTCTTCTCCCTCTGCCACTCACCCTGCCTGTGCTCTCTCTCTCTCAAATAAATAAATAAAAATCTAAAAAAATTTCATAGTTCTTAATGATAAAAAGAAAAAGTCAAACAGAGTAACATCAAAACAAAAACAAAACCCTTCCCTTGGGGACACAAGTAGGAAAGCCAGGGTACCACCTTTTTCTTGTGCAGATTGGCAATTAAAATACAAAGATTTGTCATTTATCCTAATTTGGGTATAACCAAGTGGCTTTAGTTGATAAGGAAACGCCTTCCTTTTCAGAAAACATTCAGCTAATGAATGAAGAAATACAATAATTTATACAACCCATGATTTTGGAAGCCATAGTGAAATATCTGTTTCAATTAAACGTCAGTGAGTGAAAGAGAGAAGAAATGGATGGGAAACTTAAGCACACATCATGCTATCACCCATCTAAACAAGAGTCAATCATAGCTTCACTAAAGGTGGAAGAGATGTTTTTGTGCTTCCTGTTGTAATGCAATACAAAACACACAGCACCACCTACGAAGTATTCTGGCCAAGAAAGCAGAACCTGAATCTCATCAAGCTCTAGAGCTAACCTCCATTTACAGGAAAAATGAGAAATAGAGAACAGGGACAAGTGAGATGACACCACCAGGAAAATCAGACAAATCTAGTAGGTGGGACATTCCACAAGACAATTGACCTGGCTTCTGAAACAAGTCAATAGCATGCAAAAACATGATGGGAGATTGTTGTGTATATATATATATATACACACATATACATCTTAAATAAATCTTAAAATAAAATACTTTTTGAGATAATTGAAGAAATCTGATTATTATCTGTTTATCAGAAGTTACCAAGGGGCACCTGGGTGGCTCAGTTGGTTAAGCGACTGCCTTCGGCTCAGGTCATGATCCCGGAGACCCGGGATCGAGCCCTACATCGGGCTCCCTGCTCGGCGGGAAGCCTGCTTCTCCCTCTCTCACTCCCCCTGCTCGTATTCCCTCTCTGTCTGTGTTTCTCTCTGCCAAATAAATAAAATCTTTAAAAAAATTAAAATTAAAATTAAAATTAAAAAAAGAAGTTACCAAATAATAATAATTATCACTATTAATTAACATTAACTATGAGCAATGTCATTGTAGTTAGGTAAGAATATATCCATATTTTTAGACTCACTGAAATATGGAAGAAAGAATGATACATATTTAATTACATTTAAATGACTTCAGGAAAAGAGGAAAATAGATTAATCCAATGGGGCAAAATCACAATAATTATTGAATATTCATAATGTATGTGATTTACTTTCTTACTCTCTCCATTTAGCATATGTCTGGAAAATTTAATGAAAAAATTAAAAAGAATGGATTATCTTATTTAATTCTAATGAATGAGAGTTTATAAGGAGCCACAATAGTCACAGTTAAATCATCCACTTAACTAAATTATGCTACAATTATATCCTAAAATATTTATTCATTGAATTAGAGGGAAAATATAGCATGAAACTTTCTTTTTTACTGAGTAACTTTTTTTTTACTTTAAATTCATTTTATTTTTTCAGTGTTCCAAGATTCATTACCCATGCCCTACACCCAGTGCTCCATGCAATAGGTGCCCTCAGTACCCACCACCAGGCTCTCCCATTCTCCCACCCCCTCCCTCCAAGTCCCTCAGTTTGTTTCGTGTCCAAAGTTTCTCATGTTTCGTTTCTCTCCCTAAATTACCCTACTTCCCATTTACTTTCCTTCTCCTACTGTCCTCTATATTACCCCTCATGCACCACAAGTAAGTGAAACCATGTGACACCTGACTTTTTCTACTTGGCTTATTTCACTCAGCATAATCTCTTCCAGTCCAGTCCATGTTAGCATGAAACTTTTAACCTTAAATCAAATATTTGGGAGGTCTGATATCCATTAATTCAACATATGTTTGTTGAAACTTTATTATGAATCAACCAGAGTTCTAGATGCTAGGAATACAGTAATACATAAAATTAAGTTCCTTTCCTCTTCCATCTATACAGTAGTAAGAGACAGATAAAGAAATGATCATAGTAGTCACAAAGTAATAAGTACCATACAGAAAATAAAGCCAGAAAAGAGGATAGAGGGACAGGACAGCAGGAATGGAAGACTTCTGAGATGAGATGGATGGGAAAGGAATTTCTAAAAAGGTGATACTTGAGCTTAAATCTAAATTGTAATAGGTACATATATTAAAAAGATCTAGGCAATGAAGCAGCATGGGAAGAAGAGCAAGTATAAAAGTCCTAAATTGTAAAATAATTAGATGTGTATGAAGGACAGCGTAAGTAAAGAAGAAGAAGAAGTAGGGAAAGGGGTAAGAGAACATCAGGGGTCAAGTTGGGAACAAGTATGTGGAGCCCTGTGAGCCATGGTGAGAAGTTTAGATTTTATCCAAAATATAATGACAAATCATTTAAGAATCTGAAGCAGGATTTAACATTTTAAAAATCTATACGTTCCTAGATTTAGAATTTGTGCATCCAAGTTCATAACAAGATTGGCCTAAAACTTTCTTTTCTCATTTTGTCTTTGAAGGGTTTTGGTGTCAAAGTTATATTAACATAATAAAATGAAATAAAGAACATGCCTTCATTTTTTACCCTCTGGAACATTTTGTATAAGACTAGAATTATCTTCTCCTTGAATAATTTATAAACATTGCCTGTAAAGCTATCTGATCCTGATATTACTATGCACAGATTTATGTTTTAATGTATTTAGTAGCTATATATTTCTTCATGTTTTCTAGTTGCTAAGTTGAATTTGGTAAGTTATACTTTCCTGAGAACATACATATTTCTTTCTCTCTCTTTTTTTAAAAGATTTTATTTATTTGACAGAGAGAAACATAGCAAGAGAGGGAACAGAAGCAGGGGTAGTGAGAGAGGGAGGAGCAGGCTTCCCTGCTGAGCAGGGAGCCCGACGCAGGGCTTGGTCCTGGGACTCCAGAATCATGACCCAAGCTGAAAGCAGATGCCTAATGACTGAGATACCCAGGTGTCCCAAACATACATATTTCTTTCAGAGTTTTATTTTTTTTAGCCTTTTGTTTTTATTTATTACACAGAGAGAGAGAAAGAGAGAGGGCAAGAGAGCACAAGCTGGGGGAGGGGCAGAAGAAGGAGAAGACTCCCCGCTGAGCAAGGAGTCCAATGTGGGGCTCCATCCCAGGACCCTGGGATCATGACCTGAGCCAAAGGTAGACATTTAACCAACTGAGCCACCCAGGTGCCTCACTTTCAGAGTTTTAAAATATATTTACATAGCCTTCCATTTCTGAATAAAATGGAGTAAAAGGTCAGTTTTACCTTTTAACTGAAATGACTGTTAATTGTTGGAAAAATATAAACAAAGTTTAGAACACATTGGACAACAATCAACAAATACAGTAACCCTGAGAGACGGAAAGCAAGATGGACACTGCAACTGACTAGTTTATGCCCCTGAAAGAATGTCCAGGCTGCGGCCATGATGCAAAGTCCCAAGTAGGGCATGGAAGACTCCCATTGTTGGAAGACAGAGCAGAGTGCACAGTGGCTCAAGTTCACAGGCAGAGTACCAGAAATGATAGGGCAGTCACAGAGGACCCCTAGTAGAGTGGAAAATTGGTATAAACATGTAAGAAAACTACCCCAGCTGAGGAAATAATGACCTGAAATCATTAAAAAGAACAGTTCCCCCAGGGCTCAGAAAAATGCCTAGTCCTAATAGCTAGTCAAGAACACCTAATAATTCATGGGGCTTTAAGCAGAACACTCATAAAAAATCTTGTTTCCATAGCGGAAAATAACTAGATCCAGATTAAATGCTGCTCTGGCCCTACCGAATAAGCAAAACCCAAGAGAATCAAACAATGTCCATGGAACCTAACTATATACCAAAATAAAGCTCAAGAATTTTTATGGAAATGCAAATATATCTAAGCATAAAAGAAGCTTAAATTCACAGTGTTTGATATCCAATCAAAATTTACTAAGTAGGCAAAGAAACAGGAAAATATAACCAGTGGTGAGGGGGGATGTCAATCAACTAAAGTCAACACAGAACATATACAGATGTTAGATTACCAGATAAGGACATAAAAACTCTTATTGTAACCATATTCTGTTCAGAAACAGAAGAGAGTGAACATATACGTCAACACGCAGAAGATAAAAAAATGATATGAATCAATGAAGTAGAAACTAATAATTTTCAAATATCAGTAAAAACATTTAACTGTCTAACCTGATGATTCTCATTTGGAGGTGACTTCACCAACAGGAACATGTGGTAATGTCTGAAGACATTACTGAATGCCACAACTCAGAATTGCTGGTATCTATCAGGTAAAGAAAGGCCGGGAATGCTGCTAAACATCCTAAAGAAAAACCACCACAAAAAATTATCCAGCTCAAAATGTCAGTAATGCTCAGGTTGAGGCTGAACAGAAAAAGAGAGAGACAAAAATAACACACAAATTATCGGTATCAGATATGAGAGAGATGGTCCCATCATAAATACTTTTAATTACATATATTAAAAGTACAATAAGGGGTACCTAGGTGGCTCAGTTGGATTATGCATCTGACTTCTGATTTTGGCTCAGGTCATGATCTCAGGGTCATTAGATTGAGCCCCATGTCGGGCTCCAGGCTGGGCATGAAGTCTGCTCAAGATTCTCTCTTTCCCTCTCCTTCTGTCTCTCCCTTCCTCTTAAAAAAAAAAAAAAAAAAAAAAGTACAGGTTAATGTTATAGATAACCGTATGCAAATAACTTTGAAAAATCAGGGGTGCCAGGGTGTCTCAGCTGGTTGAGCCTCTCCTTCAACTTGGGTCATGATCTCAGGGTCCTGGTATCAAGCCCCACATGGTGCTCTCTGCTCAGCAGGGAGATTTCCTCTCCTTCTCTTCCCCACTCATGCTTTCTCTCATTATCTCTGTCTCTTTCAAATAAATACAATCTTAAAAAAGAAAAAGAAAAGAAAATTCTGGCAAACTTGATATATTTATTGAAAAACATAAATTACCAAATCTTACTCAAGAATAAATAGATTACTATGTCACCATATATCTATTAGAGAAAATGAATTTGTATATTAAAAAAGTAACCTCAAGGAAAACTTCAAAATCAGATGGCTTTCCTGATGAATTCTACCAAACATCTGAAGAATAAATAATATTAAGTCTACAAAAATATTTCTCAAAAATTGAAGCAGAGTAACTACTCCTCAAATCATCCTATAAGGCTAGCACTAACCCAAATCAATGAATTATTTAAAAACAACAACAAACAATAGCATGTATCAGTCCTTGATAAAGGACACATATGAAAGGGATACCTGGGTGGCTCAGTTGGTTAAGCAACAGCCTTCGGCTCAGGTCATGATCCCGGAGACCCGGGATAGAGCCCCACATTAGGCTCCCCGCTCAGCGGGAAACCTGTTTCTCCCTCTCTCACTCCCCCTGCTTGTGTTCCCTCTCTATCTGTGTTTCTCTCTGTCAAATAAAATCTTTTTTTTTAAAAAAGAAAGACATCTATGAAGACATATAGCTAACATATACTTAATGATAGAGTAAATCCTTTCCCACTAAGATGAGGAACAAGGCAATCATGTCCACTATTCAATATCTATCCAGCATTGTGGATAGTAGTGGAAGTACTGGAAGAGGTAGTCAGTGCAATAAGGAAAGAAAAAGAGCCAGACTGTCATCCCCACCCAGCAGAAATTAGGAGCCTCCTGGTCATGTAGCTACAGAGGCTGAGTGAGGAATCTTGGCTTCTACCATCTGGTAGTAACAAGTTGACATCTCCTTCCTTCTCTAGCCAGACCAGTGCCAGAACAACCCAATTAGAACAGAAAGTTTAAATAAGATCCAGAGTCTTATAACATAATACCTAAAATACCCTTGTTTTAACTGAAAAATCACTTTCATGTCTAGGAACAGAAAGATCTCATACTAAATGAAGGAACACAACAGATGTCAATACTAAGGTGATAGAAGTAATAGCATTATCCATAGAAGATTTTAAAAGTACACATGATAAAAACTTAAATACAATTATGAACAGACTCAAACAACTAAAAAAATGGAAAGTCACAGTAAAGAAATAAGTAATCAAATGGAAAATTCAGAACAATCAAAATAAAGAATTTCCTTAGAAGGACTCAATAACATAATGGATGAGATAAGGAAATAGTGAATAAGCTCTAGCTTAGAACAACAGAAATTAATCAGTCTAAAACAATAGAGAGAAACAGAATGGAAAGGAAGAACAGAGCTTAAGGGACCTGTGGGAATAAAACAAAAATTGAATGTTTATGTTATTAGAATCTAGAATGAGAGGAGAAAGAGGACAAACCTAGAAAAACATTCAGAGAAATGAGAGGTGAAAATTATCAGAATTTGGCAAAAAAGTTAAACCTATAGATTCAAGAACTTGAACTGTCAACCAAAAAAAAAAAAAAAACAAAAACCCCACAAACAAACAAAAAAACTAGCCAGTCATTTTATTAGCAAAATGAGTTTATTTAGGAATACATGAGAAACTGCAATTTGAGACCAGCACACCATGGAAAAAAACATAGAGGACTCTGAAGAGACAAAGGGAAAGTCAACTTATATTCGCTTTTAGGGGGAATTGTTTTGAACAAAAGTTCATTGAGAAGAAAATGAATTTGAGGTCCTGGCCATTTCTCATTGGTTGTAAGTTGTGGTTAATGCGTTGTTGCTGAGGCCAGGAGAGATCTTCCTTCTTCCTGATGGTTATGTAGGCTGCAAAAATGTGTGTGTGTGAAAGCTGACCCTTCAGGGTTTTCCAGTTTCATGATAGATGAAATTTCCTTTACTTATTTCCACATTTCTCCCTTTTGATCAAGATATGTCCTTGAAAGTTTTATTGATCAAAGTTAGATTTTTCACATTTAGGGATTTTTGTCCCTCAGTGCCAGAAAGGACAGTTCCTGCTTGTCACGTCCCATGTTGCGGAGGAGCACAGAATGGAAACTGTTGAGGCTACATTTGAGTAACAGGAAAGGGTAAGCAAGGGGACTTCTCCAGCGTTGTCCCCTAAGTTTTATATTCTTTTGAGCATTGGAGATCACCACAAAGCACTGGGTTGCCTTTCCACTCTGTTGGTAGTGTCCTTTGATGCACAAAATTTTAAATTTTAATAAAGTCCAATTTATTTTTTATGCTATTGTTTGTGGCTTTGGAGTCATTTCTAAGATACCACTGTTTAACACGAAATCACGAGTATTTACAATCCTATGCTTTCTCTTAAGAGTTTTATATCTTAGCCTTCACATTTGGGTTATGATCCATTTTGAGTTAATTTTATATATGATAGGAGGTAGGAGTCTAACTTTATTATTTTTCATGTGGCTATCTGACTTTCCTGGTACCATTGGTTGTAAAGACTGTTCTTTCCTCTGCTGTACTATCCTGGCACTTTTTTAAAAATGCAGATTCCATGCCCAGCGTGGAACCTAATGTGGGGACTGAAGTCATGACCCCAAGATCAGGACCTGAGCTGAGACCAAGAGTCAGATGCTTCACCAACTGAGCCACCAAGTGCTGGGTGTCTTGACACTCTTACTGAAAATCAATGGACCATAAATGTTAGGATTTATTTCTGGGTTCTTAATTCTGTCCCACTGAACTATAAGTCTATCCTTATCCCAGGATCATACTGTCCTGTTTACTGTAGCTTTGTAATAAGTTTCCAAACCAGGAAATATGAGTCTTTCAACTTTTTCTTCTTTTTCAGGATTGTTTTGACTATTCTGGATTGGTTGTATTTCTATACGAATTTTAGGATCAGTTTTTCAAATTCTGTATACACAGCAATCGGCATTTAAATAGTCACTGCATTGAATCTGCAGATAAGTTTGAGCAGTACTGCCATCTTTAAAAAAATTTTTAAAGATTTTATTTGAGAGAGAGAGAGAGAGATTGAGAATGAGCAAGGAGGGTGGAGGGGCAGAGGAAGGGGGAGAAGGAGGCCTCCTGCTCAGAAGCAGGCTCCCTGGCATTGGGTCCCATGAGCCAAAGGCAGACACTCAATTGACAGCCACCCAGGCACCCTGCCACCTTAAAATTTTTAAGTCTTCTCATCCATGAACATGGAGTGTCTTATCATTTATTTAGGTCTTTAATTTCTTTCAACAATGTTTTTTAGTTTTTAGTAAAAGCTTTATACTTCTTTTGTTTATTTTATTAAGTATTTTATTATTGTGATGTTATGTGAATAGAATTGCTTTCTTATTTTTATTCTTTTATTCTTAGTTATTATTATATTATTATTATTTTATTTGGATTGTTCATTGCTGGTGTATATAATTACAACTGATTTTTGTATATTGATCTTGTAATCTGAAACCCTGATAAACTCTTTTATTGATTTTAATAGATTTTTGTGAATTCCTTAGGAGTTTCTATGTAGAATCCAGAAATAGAGATCATTATATTTCTTCCTTTCTAATCAATATGTCTTTTATAAGGAAAAGAAAAACTCAGAGATCAGACATCTGATTACAAGAGACGAGTGTGGGGAGAGAAGGAAATATAAGTTGGTCAAAAGATACTACTTCCCATGATAAGACAAATAAGTACTAGGGATATAATGTACCACATGATGACTACAGCTAACACTGCTGTGTGATATATAGAAAAATTGTTAAGAGCATAAATTCTAAGAGTTCTCATTACAAGATTTTTTTCTATTTTCTTCTCTTTTTTCCTTTTACTATATCCATATGAGAAGATGAATTTTAGCTGAACCTACTGTGGCAATCATTTCACAATATATGTAAATCAAATTACTATGCTATATGCCCTAAACAAATACAGTGATGTATGTCCATTATTTTTCAATTAAAAAGTTGGTGGGGCAGGAATGTGCCTTTTATTTCTTTTTCCTGTATAATTACCCTGGCTAGAACCTTCAGTACAATGTTGGAGAAAAAAAAAAAAACAGTAAGAGTAGACATTCTCATTATGTCCCTGATCTTAGGGGAAAATCAGTCAGTCAGTTTTTCAGCATTATGATGTTAGCTGTGGTCTGTCCATAGAAGTTGTTTATCAAGTTGAGGATGTCCTCTTGTATTCCTAGTTTTTTGATTGTTTATACCACAATAAATGTTGGATACTGTCTAAGACTTTTTCTGTATCTCTTGAGATTACCATGTCATTCTGTGTTTTATACTGTTAATATGAATTATACAGATTAATTTTCCTATGTTAAACAAACCTTGCAGTATTGATATAAATCCTATTTGATCATGGCATATAATCATTTTTGTGTTGTTGGATTCAGATCGCTAATATTTTATTGAGGATTTTACATCTATTTTCATAAAGGGTATTGGTGTGGAGTTTTCTTATAATGTCTTTGGGTACCAAGTCATACTGAAGTCACAGAATGAGTTGAGAGGTACTACCTCCTCTTCCTTTTTGGGAGAAAATTTATGAAACCATTGGTGTTGTTATTCTTTCTATGTCTGTTAGGTTTTACTAGTGAAACCATCTTGACCTGGCTTTTATTATTTCAGTCTCTTTACTTGTTATAGTTCTGTTTAGATTTTGTATTTCCTCTTAGGTCAGTTTTACCAGCATGTGTCTTTCTAGGAATTCTCCTTTCATTTAGGCAATCTAATTCATTGTCATACTGTTCATCAAATTCCTTTATATTTCTTTTTATTCCTATATAATCAATAGCAATGATGTGTTGATTTCTGAAGTTAATAATTGAGTCTTTTCTCTTTTTTCTTACTCAATAGTTAAAAGATTTTTAATTTTGTCATTCTTTTAAAAAGCAAAAACAGCTTTTCTTTCGTTGATTTTCTTCATTGCGTTTCTATTCTCTATTTCATTTATTTCCACTCAAATTTTTACTATTTCCTTCCATGTGCCTACCTTGAATTTAGTTTGCTCTTATTTTCAGGTTTCTTAAAATGTAACATTAACTTTTTGACTTAAGATCTTTTTAAAAACTTGTACTGTGATAAAAATACCTAACATTAAATTTACCCTCTTAACCATTTTTTAAGTCTACAATTCAATAATGTTAATGTATTTACAATGTTGTGCGGCAAAGATCTCTGGAACTTTTTTTTTTTTTAGATTTTATTTATTTGACAGAGAGAAACACAGCCAGAGAGGGGACACAAGCGGGGGGAGTGAGAGAGGGAGAAGCAGGCTTCCCACCGAGCAGGGAGCCCAATGTGGGACTCAATCCCAGGTCTCCGGGATCATGACCTGAGCTGAAGGCAATCCCCCAACCAACTGAGCCACCCAGGCGCCCAGATCTCTGGAACTTTTACATCTCGCAGTACTGAAACTGTATACCTGCTAAACACTAACAAACACTTCACTCTTCCTTCCCAAAGCCTTACGCAATCATCTGTTTCTGCAATTTTTGACTATTTTAGATACTTCAGATGAGTGGAATCATACAGTACCTGTCCTTTTGCAACTGGGTAATTTCATTTAGCTTAAAGTCCTCAAGGTTCATCCATATTATAGCATATGATTGGATTTCCATCTTTTTAAAAGCTGCCTAATATTCCATTTTGTGGACCACATTTTCTTCACCCATCCATCCGTAGATGGATATTTTGGTTGCTTCTACCTCTTGACTATGGTGAATAATGCTGCAGTGAGCACGAGTGTGCAAATAGCTTGTTGAAAGTCTGCTTTAAATTATTTTGAGTATATAGTCAAAAGTTGAACTACTGAATATTATGGTAGTTCTAGTTTTAATTTTCTGAGGATTTCCCGTACTGTTTTCCATGTGGCAGCATCATTTTATATTCCTATCAACAATACACAAGGTTCTAATTTCTTCACATCCTTACCAATATTTTTTGTTTCCATTCTTGTAATAATGACCATCCTGGGAGGTATGAAATAATATCTCAATGTGATTTTGAGTTGCAATGACATTGAGCATCTTTTCATGTGATTATTGACCATTTGTATGTCTTCTTTGGAGAAATGTCTATTCACGTCCTTTCTCCATTTTTAATCTGGCTATTTGTTTTTGTTGTATTTTTTTTAACATTTTATTTATTCATTTGAGAGAGACATAAAGAGCACAAGTAGGCAGAGCAGCAGGCAGAGGGAGAGGGAGAAGCAGGCTCTCTGCTGCTCAGGGAGCCCAACACGCGGCTCGATTCCAGGACCTGGAGATCATTACCTGAGCTAAAGGCAGCCGCTCAACTGTCTGAGCCACTGTTGTTGTACTATAATTGAAGAGTATGTTCCGTATTTTGGATATTAATCCCTTAGCCAATATGTGTAATTGGCAGTGTTTTCTGTTCCATTTTATATTTTTTCTCCTATTCTATAACAGTGATCTACCCAGTAGTGATGAGCATACTTAGCCCTCAAGATGTGATCTTAGAATATCATTTTCTATTAAAATAAGTCAAAACTTCTTGAATAAATTGTTAATTCCAAGACGTGGGCAAAAATACAAAACAAGCCTACTGTATCTTGGCATAGCAAGTAAGCTATCAAAGAGTACTGGAGTATTATCAAAAAGACACAGAGCAACTTGAAGAAGTTTCCACCAACCACAGGTGGACAGGGTAAACATCAGTAAGGATTAAAAAGAGTAAAATATTTTAAGTGGTCCAAGAAAAAGAAAATTTATCTCTCTGAAAAAAAATATACTAATTTAGGAAATATGTGAAAAACACATTATATATTCCTAATTATGTTAGCATGGTTTCAGGGATTCTAAAGTAATTACTTTCACCTAGTCTAAAGTACAAGTTAAGGGGTTCTTGGGTGGCTCAGTTAGTTAAGTGTCTGACTCTTGGTCTCAGCTCAGGTCTTGATCTCAGGGTTGTGAGTTCAAGCTCGGCATAGGCTTTATACTGGGTGTGAAGCCCTACTTAAAAAAAAAAAAAACCTAAAAAATAAATAAAGTGCAAGCTAAATATGTGAGTTCCTAATAATGCTTTAAGAATTTGGTTTCCTTTGAAGGATGATAGGGAATTAACTCAGTATTTTTTAAACTGCTTTTTTTTTTTTCTTAAAGAAAAAAAATCAAGCATTTCTCCTGACTTTCCTATAGATGGTATACTGGATATTGCTGAGTGCATCTACATGAGTATTTCAAGAATTCACTCTGTCAAATCTCGTGAGGTCTCATTCCAAATCTCATGTGAGTTCAGTCCAAATCTCATGAGGCCTCACTCCAAATTTCCTAAGGTCTCAGTACAAAACTTGTGACAATTCAGTCCAAATCTCATCACTGTCCAGTCCTAATTTCATGAGATGTCCAGGAACTCTCATGAGAACTTTGTCAAAACAAATGAGCCTTCAATCCAAATCTTGTGAGATCTCAGTCCAAATATCAGAATTCGGGCTCTTCTCATGAGATTTCTTCCCAAATCTCATGAGAACTTAGCCCAAATCTCCTGAGATGTCAGGAAAATCTCATGAGATGTTCGTTCAAATCTCGTGTGCCCATAGTCCAAATCTCGTGAGATCTCAGTCTAAATCTCGCGAGGTCCAGTCAAAATCTCAAGAGGTCTCATTCCAAATCTCATGAGCCATCATTCCAAATCTCTTGAGATCTCGGTTCAAATCTCATAAGAACTCAGGAACGTCTCACGAGATTTCTTCCCAGATAACAGGAGAGCTGAGTCCAAATATTGTGAGATGTTAAGGAAATCTCAAGAGATCTTAGGTCAAATCTCATGAGCCCTCAGTCCAAATCTTGTGAGGTCTCAGCCCAAGTTTTGTAAGAGTTCAGTCCAAATCCCCAAGCCCCACAGACGGCAGCCACCAGACCCATACCAGAGGACTCTGCCTACCAGCCAAAAGGAAACCATGCCATTTGGAACAACAACAACAACAACAACAACAACAACAAAAACCCATCAGGGCAGGAGAAATCTGTATGCGCACCAGGGGCCACAGGACTTATCTCAGACCGCATCACACCAACTCGGAGTCCAACACTCAAACTGACCTGCACCCTCAACTCAGCCTCCCAGGTAACTCATCTCAGGGCTGGGAGATTGGGCCTGCAAGGCCCCTAGGCCCTAACCCTAACCTTGGCTTTTCAGGCTTCTGTACCCAGAAGTCTGGCACCCAAGCCATAGACATTCGGGATACGTAATGCATATCAGAGGACTCTGCCCACCAGCCAGAAAGAAACCGTGCCATTTGGAGCTCCGCAAAACTCTCAGAGCAGGAGAAATCTACATGCCCACCAGGGGACAACCCCAATTTCAGGGAAACCCCAGACATCAACCTGGAGTCTGGCACTCAGACTGATCCACGCCCTCACCTCAGTCACCCAGGAAACTCGCCTCAGCGCTGGCATATCAGGCCTGCAGGGCCCCTAGGCCCTAACCCTAACCCTAGGTTGGCTTTTCAGGTTTCTGTAACCAGAAACCTGGCCCCCAAGCCATAGATATTGGGGACACATGAGGCATATGAGAGGACTCCGCCTGTCACACAGAAGGAAACTGGGCCATTTGGAGCTATGCAAAACCCTCAGAGCAGAAGTCTGCATGCCCATATGAGGTCACCCTAACTTTCTACAGCCCAATGCACACAAACCTGGATCCTAACACTCAGCCTGATACATGCCCTCAACTGAGCCCCTGAGGATGTTGCTCTCATTGGAACTCTTTGGATGAAAAGGCTAATCCATTGGGAAACATTACCTTTGACAAATGGACAAGATATCATCCAGCTCTCTGACTGCAAAAGGCTACCTAACTCTGGATGCTGGGTACTCCACCACATCCTGGGCCCAGTGAAATAAAACACTCTTAGGTGATGGAACAAATGAAATGTTATAAACACACAGAGGAAATCTTTCCTTTTGAATCCAAGTGGTTTCCTAAGAAAGAGATGTTCCAAATACCTTCCTAAGCCAGAAATGAACAGAGAAAATGGGATCTCCTGCCATGTTCTCCCTGCAAGGAAACTAAGGAACTCTTGCACTCATTTTGATTGCTTACAGCTGCTTCCATTTGCCTTTCTGGCTCTACTAGAGACAAGACAAAAGCCCAGGAGGTTTAAGGTTCAACAGAAGTATTACCTCCAGTCCTGACATGGATGTGACATTGTGCCCAATGCACTTGCTGCTTTCTCTGAACGCTGACGTCCTGGGACAAGCTGAATGACTGACTCAGACGCTGACTTCCAAACTTCAGATCTCATGCAGCCAGAGTGGAGAAGTGTTGTCAGGTGGAGAGAAGACACCTCCGACCTAAGGCCTGCACAGCTACTCTAGTTCCTGGGGGAGAAGGAGAGACTCATGCTTGCTTTTTAACTAGTCATTAGCTTCCTTCTAAAGTTGACCAGTGTTATTCTCCTTTTCAGAAGAGCAAAGTGACTCTTCCAAGGAAATGCTCAACTCATTGGTTCCAAAGGCATAATGAGTTGGGGCTAGTTTCCTCCCGACTCCCGACTCCCGGCTCCCACTGGGAGCCCCCACTTGCACCATCCTGACAGCCCCTGACCAGCAAACCCAGGACATGGGGCACAACACTGAGTTGGTGGAAGGCTCTCAGGGTCTCTCACCCAGCACCTCACACTGCCCTCAGTGCCGACAGGCTGCACCGACTCCTCTTCTAGTGTCTTTCACACTGTAGCTCAGCACTGCCTCCAGTGGTGGCAAGCAGCATTGTCATGCCCTCCAGAGACTCTCCCCCCTCCCTCCTTACCACTCCCTCCAGTGGTGTGAACCTGCACTGCCTGGCCTTCCAGCATCTCAGCATGCAGCTCACATCGGACTCCAGTGGTCTCAGGCCACACTAGCACACCTTCCATGGACACTCAGACTGCAAAACAGCACTGCCTCCAGGGGTGGAAATCTGCACAGCCTCTCCTTCCCATGCCTTGCGCTGGATCTATTCACTGCATCCAAGGTCGGGAAGCTCCAGCAGCGTATCCTCCAGCATCTCGCCCACTGCAGCTCAGCACTGCCTCCCTTGGCAGCAAGCTGAATTGCCCCCCTTTTCAGCATCTGTTGCCCTGGAGCTCAGCACTGCCACGGAAGCGGGGGGTGGGGGGGGCCAGCTGAACTGGGAGAACTGCTGGATGGCATGGCAGTGCATAATTCTACTCCTGGAGGCAGTGCTGAGCTGCATGGCGAGACCCCGGAAGAAATGGAAATGTCGGTTCCCACCACTGGAGACGGGGGTCAGCTGCAATTTGAGACACCGCAAGGAGCGGCCATCTAGTGACCTGGCACTGGAAGCAGTGGCGAGCTGCACAGTGAGATGCTGGAAGATGAAGCCGTATCGATTCTTGACACTGGAGGCAATGGGTAGCTGCAGTGCGAGGTATGAGTCGCTCTGCAGGTTGAGAATGCCAGAGGCAGTGGGGAGCCTGGTCTGTGCCCTCAATTTAGCCCCCCGGGGAGCTGACCTCAACACTGGCATATCATGCCCGCCATGCCCCTAGGCACTACTCCTAACCATACGTTGCCTTTTCAGACTTCTGTCCCCAGAGGCCTGGCCCCCAAGCCCCACAGATTGGGGACACCTGAGACGTACCGGTGGACTTTGCCTACCAGCCAGAAGGAAACTGACTTTGGAGCTCCACAAAATCCTCCGTCCAGGAGAAATGTGCATGTCTCCTGGAGACCATCCCCACATTTAGCATCCCCAGGAACAATAGAAGAGCCTGGAGTCAGCCTGACCCACGCCTTGTACTCAGCCCCCAAGGGAGTTCACGTCAGTGCTGGCAGATCAAACCCTAACCCTAAGCCTAGGTTGGGTTTTCAGGGTTCTCTCCCCAGAAGCCTGGCCCCCAAAGCCCACAGACTGTAGACCCCTGAGCCATACCATAGGACTCCTGCTGCCAGTCAGAGGCAAACCATTATATTCGGGCTCTGTAAAAACCTCAGAGCAGGAGAAATTTGCAGGCACCCCAGAGCTCACCCCCACATTTATCATCCCCCTGGACACAATCCCCGAGCCTGGAACTCAGCCTGACCCACGCCCTCAACTCAGCTCCCCAGGGAGCTCACCTTAGCACCAGCAGATCAGGCATCCCATGCCCCTAACCATAACCCTAGGTTAGGCTTTCAGACTTCTGTCCCCAGAGACATGGTCCCTAAGCCACACAGATTGGGGACCCCTGAGCCATACCACCTGCCAGCAGAAGGAAACCATGCGATTTGGAGCTCCACAAAACCCTTAGAGGAGGAGAAAACACAGGACATGAATTTTGCCATCTGATCTTTTTAATTTTGGCTGGTTTTAAAGCACCTGTCCAAATGATCTCTAAGTGGACAATGGAGGGTTTATAATGGATTTTTCCAGAGAGGGACATTGTTTTCCTCAGATCATCCAGCCAGCAAGAAACCCACATGTGTGTCCTTACCACCGTGAAGTGGTGTCTCTGTCAGTGTCCTATTGTGTGAAGCATCAGGACAATCTTTTGGCAGATCCTTCTGAGGACCTCTGGGATTTTAAGGAATATATTTAGTGTTACTAGCACATTAGCTGCCATGACAACAGTAAAAAAATGTGAAAAGCTGTGTTTGAAGGAATCATTTCCAAAAGCCCCTTGTTCCAGATGGAATGAAAAGAAAGGTTTTATAAATATGTGGCTGTTTCTTAATGAAAATAAAGAATGCTATCCACTGCCATACTTCACTCCTAGTGCTTCTGTGGTTTCTCCACGGCAGTACAATTAGTAGAAGTTTTCAAAAAGATGCCTAGGAGGAGAAACCTCTCAGAAATGAATTTTAGCATGGTATCTAATTATAATAGGCATTTTCATCTTCCCCTCATACCTTTGTATAAGCATGAAGAAATCCATGTGTCTTATATTCATTCAAGAAAGTATTTTGCAAAAACATCTCTTTTGCTCAATGTTTCATATACACTACTTAAAAAGCCCAGCTTTTCTGAGGGAAAAAAAAAGATCATTTCTGCCATTTGGGTTGAGTTCTTTCAATGATCATTAAAATGCATGGGAAGTTCTGCAATCTTCAAATGCAAGGTCTATGTATGATTTGTAGGATATAAAACAGTAAGTCTCACGGAACGTCAGGACTATCACTCACTTGAAATATTCAAATCCCTCCTGGCTGAGAACCACTGGCCTATGTAGATAATTTTAGTATTCTGGCAAGGAATACCGTATCCAAGATATTGGTAGTAGGAACAAGACTCTCCTACCTTTCCAAGTGTATAAAGGGAAAAAGGGGAAAAAGTACATTTGCTTTCTTGATCTTGATAAAACTAACTATATAGGATTAAATAGGAATAATATCTCTTAAAACTTCTTTCAAACTCCTTAAATTTCTGTTTTATTATGTAACTGAGTAAGTGGTAATAATATTGGAATGTCTCAGGCTCTTAAGGTGAAGTCGATTTTGAAATAAAATGATTAAAGCATTGCCATCACCATATTGGTATGGCTCATTTCAGCATTTAAGTGCCTTGTGTATAGGAACCCCAGTGTTATACATACTATCTACATGGCAAAATTGGTAATTATCTTAAGAAAGAAGTTTGGAACAAAAAAGGAATATGCTAAAAATCTTCATTTAAAATCTCTTTTGATTTCAAGATAGAGGGACCCATGCAAACTAGCTTACACAGCAAGAACATACCTGATGGATAGAATATATTGAAAAGGCTCAGAGGGCTTATCTCAGAACCCAGGGCAAATGGTGAAACAGACACGCAAGCCTCCTTACTCCAGGGCCCCTACTCAACTAATTAGAATCCCCTATCACAATTCCAAGATCTCAGAGGGAATATTCAATGGGACCAGTATGAGCCAACAACGACTCATCTTTCAAATAATTATAGTCCCATAAAACCACATTGTAAAGGGATGGCCCCACAGACAGAGCACCACTCCAAACACATGGGGAGAGTTCTCAGAGAAAGGGCAACAGGGCAATGTCAACTAAGAAAAGATGCAAAACTGTAGAGCAAAGCATTAAGGGTGCTATTTCTAGTACCACATGGGTTTGGAAACGGGCTCCCCATATCACACTCTTCATCTACAGAATGGAGATAATCACAGTACCTACTTCTTATGGCTGCTTGGTGGGTAATGCCTATAAAACACTAAGCACAGTGAAAGTGGTACATGCTCAATGAATACTTTATCTGTTACGTCATTAAAGCCATTATACTGAGTGAGGTAGGTAGAGTAACGGTCCCCCAAAGGTGACAATGCCCAACTGAAGGCATCTGCAAATATGTCAGGCAGAAAGGAGAGAAAGTCAAGTATCACATAGTTTCACTTACTTGCGGCGCATAAGGGGTAATCTAGAGGACAGTAGGAGAAGGAAAGGAAATGGGAAGTAGGGTAATCCAGGGAGAGAAACGAAACAACAGAGACTTTGGACACAGAAACAAACTGAGGGACTTGGAGGGAGGTGGGTGGGGGGATGGGAGAGCCTGGTGGTGGGTGCTGAGGGCACCTATTGCATGGAGCACTGGGTGTGGGGAATGGGGAATGAATCTTGGAACACTGGAAAAAAAAATTTAAGTAACAATAAAAAAATATGTCAGGCAGAGTACTAGAAAAGGGAAAGTAAAATGGCTAATCAGTTTACCTTGAAATAGGGAGAAGATTTGGATTATATGGGTATTGGATTATTTTGGATTATGACGTTCAATATAATCATAGCATTCCTTAAGTGTACAATTTTTGAGATTACATCAAAATAAGAAGCTTCTGCACAGCAAAGGAAACAGTCACCAAAACAGAGAGGCAACCCACAGAATGGGAGAAGATATTCACAAATGACACTACAGACAAGAGGCTGATATCCCAGATCTATAAAGAACTCCTCAAACTCAACACCCCTCAAAAAAGATGATTTTGTCAAAAAATGGGCAGGAGACAGGAAGAGGCACTTTTCCATAGAAGACATATGAATGGCTAACAAGCACATGAAAAAATGTTCATCATCATTAGCTATCAAGGAAATTCAAATCAAAACCACATTGAGATACCACCTCAAACCAGTTAGAATGGCCAAAATTAACAGGACAGGAAACAACCAGTGTTGGAGAGGCTGTGGAGAAAGGAGAATCCTCTTACACTGTTGGTGGGAATGCAAGTTGGTGCAGCCGCTTTGGAAAACAGTGTGGAGACTCCTTAAAAAATTAAAAATAGAGCTACCTTATAACCCTTCAACTGCACTACTGGGTATTTATCCCAAAGATACAGATGTACTGAAAAGAAGGGCCATATGTACCCCATGTTCATAACAGCAATGGCCACAATCACCAAACTATGGAAAGAGCCAAGATGCCCTTCAACAGAAGAATGGATAAAGATATAGGGCCCATATATTCAATGGAATATTATGCCTCCATCAGAAAGGATGAATACCCAGCTTTCGTAGTAACATGGACCAGATTGGAGAAGATTATGCTGAATGAAATAAGCCAAGAACAGAATGTCCAGTATCATATGGTTTCACTTACTTGTGGAGCATAAGGAGTAACATGGAGGATAGTAGGAGAAGGAAAGGAAATGTGAATCAGGGTAAATCAGGGAGGGAGATGAAACATGAGAGACTTGGGACTCAGAAACAAACTGAGGGTCTTGGAAGGGAGGGGAGTAGGGGAATGGGTGAGACTGGTGGTGGGCACTGAGGGCACCTATTGCATGGAGCACTGGGTGTGGGGCATCAACCATGAATCTTGGAACACTAAAAAAATTAAATAATGCAGTAAAACAAAGAAATAAAGCTCACAAAAATGTAGACATCCCCCATGAATGGATCCCCTGGAGTTTCTTTCTCTTGGGCTTGCCCATACAGAGTATGTGGCAAATTTTTCAATGACATTTCGTGTTTCCTATCCCCACACTGGTTTCTGCAGGGTTTCTGCTCTTGTGGGCGGTCATGATCTGTATTCAGTGGTCACTCTCTCAAACGACAGAGCATGTGGCAAAATTTTCAATGACATTTCGTGTTTCCTATCCCCACACTGGTTTCTGCAGGGTTTCTGCTCTTGTGGGTGGTCATGATCTGTATTCAGTGGTCAGCCTCTCCCAAAAGGATTCTCCTTTCTCCACAGCCTCTCCAACACTGGTGGTTTGTCCTGTGACCTTCCTTCTTTCATGGAGCCAAGAAGAGTTGGCTTTTCAGTTTCTTCAACTATTTGTGAAGACAGAATGGTGACTTTGAAGGTCCTACAGGAGGAACTAGACACAAGAACGTTCCTTTCTCCATTGGACCACACACTGCCACCCTGAACCCAGACGGCCTCTGTCCCCTCTGAAACAGAAGTCCATCCATAGCCCTCTCCCAACCCCATCAGAAACCCTGGGAGAGGGCTCATTTCCTACCTGTCTTTCCATATTTGCTTATTTACTGTGTGGTCCCAAAATGACAATCTATCGAGTGATGTAGCTGTGGGTCATCACCAGTCTGCCTTCTTTTTTCTATCAAAGGGAAGTTTTGACTCAAAATTACACAATGTAATAGAGAGTCTGTCCTTAGATTCCAGGAGAAGTTGATATCAATGGTTAATGTACCTCTTTTATGATTCACCTGGGCCTTGAAAACAGAGTAAAGAAAGCCAGAGTCCCTCAGAATGACAGTGGGGACCCAATGATTCCAAACAGAAGGTAGATAGATGATAGATCATTGATAGATAATAGGTGATCAATAATAGATGATCGATAGATGACAGATGATAGATGAAAGATGAGAGATAATAGAAGATACATAATAGAAAGATGACTGATAGATGATAGATAATAGAATGATATCTACTGTTGGCTCTGTTTCACTGGAGAACCCTAATATATGATGTCACAACATTATTGATGCAATTCCCAAGCCAAAGTTTTGTGCATTTCTTGCAAAAGATGCTTTCAATTTTCAGAAGCAAATTTAGGGCCCTTATGTATTTCTATTTCCTAATATAATTTTCAGGCCCTTGATGTTTCACATAATCACTTGAGGAAAATTAGTGCTTAAACTCAAACAAAAAAAAAACTGCAGCAATGGAAATATGAACTGAGTTTCAGTTCTCTCCAAATTTCCACCTACAATTCCATTTTCATTGCACACATGCCCATTTTAGCATTTTTCCTGGAGTAGAAAGGTAGGAGGATGAAGAAAGCCTATGTAAGGAAAACCTACCAGAAATGCCAGGAGGTTCTGGTACAAGGCCACTATTGATTGTTCCTAAGTCTATTCTAGATCACTAAACCAATTAGTTCTCAGCTATCCAAGAATTGTTAACCACAAAGGACAGTATTTAAGCTATTTGTCTCAACTACACATAATTGCAGCTGTTCCAAATTACCTGAGTATCAGAAGACAGTTCTTAAACTTGCTGTAGATCATGCAGCTTGTCCCTGGCTGAAGAATACTGATGAACAAAGCCCCCTTATCTCTTTTAGGTCTGACTAGTGGTTCCAGAGCACGTTCTGTGCTGGGTTTGCTTTCTGAACCCCCAGCTGAGATGTGTGACTAAACACGAGGTTTCCCAAATCCTTCACAGCCCTCACCGTGTGGTTGTGTCTTCAGTAATATTTGCATGTTAAAATCCAGACACAATTCTGCACTTGCCCAAAAACTAACCAAGCATCAGATTTGGGCGAGTACTGAGATGACCCACTAAAGCCAAAATCAGTGCATCCCGAGTGGAGCATTAAGAGACTGAGGAATTAAAAGGTAGAGATAGAGACACTGTCTCCTGTCTTTGTGTAAGGGGTGGGTGATGGCTCGGAGCTCTGGGGAATGAGCAGAACTGCTGGGGGTGAACGCAGCTGAGGCCCAACAATGTTCCGAGGACAGCATGGGAAGGAGGAATCCACAACCAAACCTCTGGTAATACCGGCAGGCCAAAGGACAGTTTCCTTTGGGGAGGCAAAGGCCAGCATGTGACTGGCTTGCAGATCAGAGTCTTTTATAGACAAGGTGACTGGCGAATGTCTTTCTATATACACCCAAATGGGCACCTGTCACAATTTAGCAATCAAAGAAAAGATATCTGTCACAGCTTCTCTTTTTAAATTTCTTTTTACTTTTTGTTTATAAAGGAAAATGAACTTGTCCGTGCTTAGCTATAAGTTTGCTTGAGATTCTCTCCCTCTTGCCCTGCCCCTACCCACCCCCACTCTTCCTCCAAAATAAATAAATAAATCTTTTAAAATTAATAATAATTAAAGTAAGATTTTATTCTTCTAATCTCTTTGCTATACTTTACCAAGAAATATTTTTAGTAAAAACTGGTTATTTCATAATTTTCATATCTTGCTAAATGTAACTGCATATGATGTACTTATTGATACTGTATTAACTCTTCATTTACACACACGGTGAGGGCTGTGAAGGATTTGGGAAACCTTATGTTTATTCACACATCTCAGCTGGGTGTTCAGAAAGAAAACCCAGCACAGCATCACTGGCCAGAGCTGAGAGAAAGAAGGGGTCTTTGTTAATCATTATTATAAATAACAAATATAAGTAATAAAATATATAATATCAATCATTATAAATAAAATCACTACAAATATAAATCATTATACATGGTTTTAAGAAATACATAGCATTCTACTGTATAGGTTACTATAAAAATATTTAACCATGGAATTATATATTTATACTGTGATGTTAGATATGTAAAAAAAAAAGGTATAATGATGATTGAAATTGTATCTTGGATGACTTTGGTCATCTCACTCCCAGTTACTGAAAGTCATAAACTTGGTAGAGACTTTAAGCTGTTTGCCAAGTCCATTCTACCATTCTTCCTGGAAACATAACCAGGCACTGAGGACATTCCCCAACTCCTCTTGCTTCTAAGTGTGACACAGGGGCCTCCCTGCATTCCTCTCTCCCCAACCATATCCCATGCACACCTCAGCTGAAACTACAATCAGCAGTGAATGAGCTTTAATCAAACAGAAGACAAAGTACTGTAGGACAGAGCTCTGACTTGGAAGAAGCCCAGGTCTCAGTCCCTGAGCAGAACATAAATGCCCCAGACCATCCCAGGACAACTGTGATGGAGAGCAAAGAAGCTAGGTGACTCTTATTGGGTCCCTTTGTAACAGTAGCAGCTGCTCTGTCTGACTTTACCTTCTACTTATCCAGAGGCAGCTTCAGATCTATGCTTCAGAAGCAACTTAGTCATAATTTCCCTTTCTGAATCTCTGGCAAGAGTCTGGAATAAGCAGAATTCCTTTGGCCACAAATCAGGAAGGTTCTCAATGTCACCTGCTTCCACTAGAGTTCTTGGACATTTAACAAGACAAGCCAATACCCACCCTTACCTCAAGAAGAAGCTCACCCAGGTTGGGAACCATTCCTGTCACTGACAGCAATTAGCTTTTCACACAATAATAATGTAGGTGCTCAAAGAAACCCTAGAAATTGAGTTTAGGGCCTTAGTCTCATTAATGCAGAAACTGATGTCCCCCAAAATTAAGAGGCTTGTCCAACAACACACATATTCAAATACCACTGAAGGACCAGAATTAGAACTCAAATCCTGATTTCTAGTCAAGAACACTTTAAAAAAAAAAAAAAAAGAACACTTTCCACTCTCTGTCCTAACACACAGACACACACACACACACACACACACGGAAGAGAAAATCCTTTTCCAAATCTTCTGACTTTGAGTATCTAGTCACAGTTTCCTTTCTTCTCTACAGACCAATGTATGACAGCCCGAGTAGCTTTCCCAGAAAGAACGACAGGCACTCATGCAGTGAGCTGTTATTACACAACCAGCATGAATTCAGCCTTCATCAGATGTAATTCCTGCCAGGAGAGGCATAGTTCTGGAAAGCAAAAAATTCTAACATTCTGTGAAGAGCTACATGGAATGGGGGAAATAGACAATGTTTACTCTTTCTATAATTGTAATTGCAAACCCCAACTTCACCACCACGGCACACTTCCTGGAAGAGGCGCATGAAGTGGATTCCTAAAAATGTGTACATGGTAAGTCTACAGAACTCTGGGGGACCCTCAGCTTCACATCCGTTCCCATCTCCTTCAAACCCATCACCCTCTTATCTCCCCCACATTCTGTTCTACATATTTCAATTATTGCACATGGTGAGGCAATGCTCCTCACAATCATGACAAAACGTAAAACTCGTACAGACACCATAGACTTCGATTTAAACAAAAAGAATGCTGGAAATAACTTCATCTTACTGCCAATTTACACTTCTTTGCCATCCCATTAATATTCTCTGCAAAACTGAAATACGTGATGCTGGAAATACTGAGGTTTTTTATGCTTGAAGGGCCACGATTTAGAAACTTTTCCCTGTAGCTCCTGAAAAGGCTGACGACGGCTGTCACAACTGCCTGGATTGAGAAGGTAAAGGGACCTGGGCAGGGGCGACTCTAGGTCAGGTAATCATCTGCTTCTCTAATGTCTAGCATTAGGCAAGGACCAGTCCTCGGCAACAGCACAAATGCAAATTATTTTTACACACTACAGTTCTTACCCAAAACCTCCTCATAGTCGATGTGGAGGTTTGTTGGATTTTATTCCACGTTTAAATAATTATGAGAATAACTTACATCCCATGTTTGGTAATAACACACTCAAATATGTGTGAAAATATTACCATAAAACTTTGAAAACTACCTACAATAAATAAGGGAATAGAATATTGTACTAGAAATATACCATGGAATGTATATTTAAAATGCCCGGGACCCATATATATAAAGATGATGTACAAAATACCTCAACTGCCAACATGAAGTCCTTGGAGAATGTACAGATATATTTTAAATTTGTTAAGAATGTATCCTTGTGGGGCACCTGGGTGGCTCAGTTGGTTAAGCGACTGCCTTCGGCTCAGGTCATGATCCTGGAGACCCGGGATCGAGCCCCACATCAGGATCCCTGCTTGGTGGGAAGCCTGCTTCTCCCTCTCTCACTCCCCCTGCTTGTGTTCCCTCTCTGGCTGTGTTTCTCTCTGTCAAATAAATAAATAAAATCTTAAAAAAAAAAAAAAAGAATGTATCCTTGTGATTATACCAATTTTGAAACATACCAACGTGACAGGACATCATTTTAAATAAATATTATTAGAAACACGAAATGGGGCAAAATCAAATATTCTTGGGGCGCCTGGGTGGATCAGAGGGTTGAGCCTCTGTCTTCGGCTCAGGTCATGATCTCAAGGTCCTGGGATCGGGTCCCACATCCGGCTCTCTGCTCAGCAGGGAGCCTGCTTCCCCCTCTTACTCTGCCTGCCTCTCTGCCTATTTGTGATCTCTCTCTGTGTCAAATAAACAAAATCTTTTAAAAAATCAAATATTCTCCAACCATGACTGAATAAAGAGCCATTTAGTAAGAATGCAGACCACAGGAACTATGCCCTTAGGACAGGCAGCTAGGCTCTAGCAGCATACCTGGAGGCCAGTCAGGAGGAGGCTGTGGCCGGCTCCCTGGCTCAGGAGCAGCTCAGAGGATGCTCAAGCAGCGTGCACTCAAGCACCACATTTGTCTGGCCCAAGATGCCAGAGGTCAGCCAGAATCCCCTTACCAAATTAAGAAGAGAGGGCGGGAGCCGGGACTTCCGGCCCCACGTAATGACGTTGACAACAACGCAGCCGCAGCCCCGCCCTGGGCGCGCCTCGCGCTGGCCCTCACGCTGGCCCTCCCCTGCAGCGCACCTGC
>PITA01013442.1:0-57521 GCA_004023965.1 Spilogale gracilis | reverse complement strand
TGAAAGACCCCCGGGGTGGGATGTCCTTCGCCCTGAGGAGACCCTCCCAAGGAACAGCGAGACCACTTCTGCGGATGCAAACAGCAAGAGGTTTATTCGGATACACAGGTACCTGGGGCGTCCTAGTCGCACAAAGGACTGGCGCGCCCCCGGTTGGGGTAGCGGGTCTTTTATGGGGTCGGGGAGGCGGAAGCGCTAGTACAGAAGCGAGATGCATGGTTACAGGGGTCTGATTGGACAATTTAAATGAGGCGACAGGGTGGTCTGATGAATTCCAGGCATGGTTACAGGGGTCTGATTGGGCAATTTAAATGAGGCGACGGGGTGGTCTGATGAATTCCAGGCATGGGATACGCATGTTGGCTCACTCTTTGTTCTGTTCCCGCCTTGCGCAGGCTGGCTCTCCCTTTGTTCTGTTCCCGCCTTACATTCCTGGCCCTAAGGTCAAGCTCTTACAAAACACTGTTTTGCTACCACTAAGACCATTGCTGGCTACCTGCTGGGGGTCTTTTCACATGGAGTGGAAGCCAGAGATACATATTTTAAATAAGTATGCAAGGTTATTTTTATAACCACTGTTTATTCTAGTTGAGAACTAGAAATTAAAAAAAAACACAAAAAAAGGTAAGTTCACCTATTAGACTTATTGTCAGAAAGTTGTGGGTAAAATTCCAGTTACTAGGTATTCAAATATGGATATGACACTAAATCTCTATATCCATAACATGGGTGGAATTATGCTTATTTTATAGAATTATTATAGGAACTGAAAAAGGAAAAAAGTGCATACATGGATGCAAAGCAAAATATTGATGATTTTGTTTTTGTCTAACATAGAAACCCCCTTTTCTATCTCTATTACCTATCTATTTATCTATCGTCTATCATCTATCTACGTATGTTAGAGTTTTCTAACCATAAATGTCCTAATGTTGATATAATTGACTAAAATAAGGAAACATCAGAACTCAATATAATTAAAGGTGATTCATGGCTTGATCACAAAGTTAATGAATTATACTTTTTTCTCTTTTATAATAAAAGAAAAACTTACTGAATCTTCAAAGTAAATAACAAATAAATAACAAAATAAAATAAACAAATAAATCTTCAAAAAAAGATAATAGAAATCAGCTTAACTTCCATAACTCAGGTACAAAAGTGATAACATTTTTTATTCAAATGAGTTTTCTTTGCTTGAATAGGTATGTGCTTATCACATTTTTTAAAAAATTTTTGCCAAAGAGGGAATTTCCACAGCATCATTGAACAAATGATTTTTGCTTTCCCATTAATTTATTTTCCCCTTTATAACATACATTATGTACTAACAAATTTTATTTTATTTTTTTTAAGATCTTATTTATTTATTTGACAGAGAGAAACACAGCTATAGAGGGAACACAAAGCAGGAGAGTGAGAGAGGGAGAAGTAGGCCTCCCACCAAGCAGGGAGCCTGATGTGGGGCTCAATCCCAGGACCCTGGGATCTGATCTGAGCCAAAGGCAGATATTTAATGACTGAACCACTCAGGGTCCCCTGTACTTACAAATTTTAAAGCCTATTTATATGTGTAGATCTATGATTATATACCTTTATATATTAATTATAATTAAATTTGCATCATTAACATATAATCCATAGCTGTTAAAATATAAGAGACAAAATTATTTACCTGAAAGATGTGTGGGATGTGATAAAAATTAAGTAAATTGGCAAATATTAAACATATTTGCTATATTAATAATAAGAAAGAAACATCTTCGTAAGTATAAATCAATTACTCTTTTGGGAAAAAGGATTTTAGCTGTCATCTAACTGAATGCATTACTGTTCATTTTCTTATTCAAAGATACAAGTTATGCTAGAAAAAATAACTTTTATCAGCGCATTGCAGTACAAACCGCAATTTGAAAAATATATATTATTAATGGTATTATGTTGGCATTTGTTATTTCCATTTTCAAATTCTGAAGACATATTGTCCTTGAGGGACTTCGAATCAAGTAAGTAATCTTTATTATTTGACAAAAGTTTACCTCTGATTCTCTGCTTCTTCTGTAGTGGATTTTTTTTTTTTTTTCTGAACCTCTATGCTTTTTATTCTGAAGTAGAGACCAATTGATTATTGGTCAACAGTGGAGAGATAGGTGACTACCAAGTGCTCTCAACTGCCCATTACTTACCCATTGACTTGGTTTGGCTAAAAGTTAATCAGGCTTTATTCTGGATGACATATACTTGGATTTAGATTGCCCTTGATTGTCTGGTTTCTCTTCAGATCCTATGAATCTTTCTTCTTTTAGATTTGCCCCTAAGCTTAAGAAAGAGCTAAGATGTGAAACATCTTCCCCTTATGACTCATCCTGAAAACAGATTGATTCCAGGGGGAAGAAATCCTGTTCAACATTTCTCATAATACCATCTGTTCCACCCACCACCTGCTATAAAGTTCTACAAAGTTCCTGCTGTCCCCTAGAAAGGCTATCCTACCCCTCTTTAATAAAAAAATAAATAAATAAATTTTCCTTTGCTTTGATTTTTTTCTTTGTAAATTTATTTTTTTTCTCTTTTTATTTATTTTTGTTTATTATAATTTTTTAACTATGTCAAGTTAGGTCTTTATTTCAATTTTTCTGATGGAGAATCACAATTTGACCTCCAGACAACCCATAAAATCTGGGTAAAAAGAACATGAGTTATACACAAGACTGTTAAAATTGACATTCTTTTCATTTAAAAAAAAAATTTATTATGCTATGTTAGTTACCATAGAGTACTTCATTTTTGATGTAGTGTTCTATGATTCATTGTTTGCATGTAACACCCAGGGCTCACTGAGATACATACCCTCCTTAATACCCATCACCAGGCTAATCCATCCTTCTACCACCCACCTCTCTTTGTTTTGATTTTGAAACTGCAGATCTATGGTCAGGGCATTCTTATTGCTATACTCTTTCTGAGTAAGTCTCTCCTTTCTTGAGTTCAAGCTTATTATTTACTTGACAGTTACAAACACAAAGTTAAGATAGAAATATGAACCTAAAGATAATTACAAATGTGAGTAAGATGAGAAGAAACTTCACAAAAAAGAGAAATACATTTATTTCTAGAGAGAGAGAGAAAGAGAGAGAGAAGAAGAAAGGAAGAATGAGATCTCAAACACCCAAATTAAAGTGAAAGACTTGAAATATAATGTTCTATAAGTAAACATTTGCATTGCTTTCATTATACATCACATTGATTCATTAATCATATGATGACAATAGCTTTGTGTAATACGGACTATTATTATTTCATTCTCTAAACGTGGGTAAAAAAGGAAACAGAGAAGCGAAGTAATTTGCTCAAGGTCACAGTTTTGAAATGAGATGAAGTTTGAACTTTAGCTGCCTCGGGATCCCTCCTTCCAAACATTCACATTCTCCACATCATTCTATTGGTGATTTAAAAAAATCCAAGTTTGAATCATCAGACGTGGCAACTGATTATTTCTAAAATAGTACACATAAAAATGGAAGCTAATTATCAATCGAGTGGCTCAGAATCCCTCCATAAACTTCATCTCAAGAAAAGTAAGGAGATTTTGTACTTGATGCAGCTTTCGTTTTAAAAGGGAAACACAATCATCTCACATGATTATACCTACTTTTTTTTGTTGTTGTCTTTTTGGGGGGGGCAGAGTTACTTTCTTACTACCATTCTACATCATCGTATAATTAGTACTACCACATTGACAGCATTATCTGTAAATTATTAATGAACTTATTTTAATTTGCTGGAGCACCAATTCTTTTGAAATAAAAACAAAAAATGATCTGTAGAGAAGCAATCCTTGTGAAAAATAACAATTTTGACAAGAGCAGATATTTTCATCTCATTCTTAATCCCTTTATAAGTCAATTCCAATGTCCATGACTCCCTGAAATTCCAAAAATAATTAGTGAAAAAAAGTGCTTGGAAAGGCATCCAACTTTGATAATATCATAATCTTTCTCTTGTGATAAATCTAAGACTGGATCTGAATAACAACTGGTAATCAGTGACACATTCTGCATTTTCATAACTTAAAATGATGTCAACTCTTTTTGTAACTGAATTTTAAAAATAGTAATTGAAAATAGCAGACATTTATTTTTTACTATTCCTTTTGTAGGTTTTAGTTTAGAAAGTCAAATTAAAGTACTAAAAATCAGCTCTTATGTACACAATTCCTTCAATTTACATAAATAGTTAACACTTATCATTAGGATAAATTTCTCTAATATTTAAACCAACTTATATTTTACTTTTGATTAAAGGGCTTTTCTAGTTTGGCATTGTGCCATGTTTCTGTCTGAGTAGTAGTATGAGAGTATACTTTATATTTCATTGAAATTCTTCTTGTGCTCTTTCCCTTTATTAACCATTTGACATTTGCAGGCATCCTGGCACTTTACATTGTGACTTGAGTCTTCTTTGATATTAGGTATCCTCTCTATTATTTGTGCCCTTCATGACAATGATAGTTTTGAAGAAGAGTGAGGGTTGATAGGTTTGCATTAGTACCTTTTTTCTTGAAACATGTCAACATGTCTAATTTGTTTACCATTTTATGCCTGAGAATTTGTGTTAGAACACAGAATTTCTTTGGCTTTTTTCAAAGGATAAGGACTTAACATTTATTGATTGCTTAAAATTTACCATGCAGGGGCACTTGATTGGTGCAGTAGGTTAAACAGCAGACTCTCTTGTTTTCTGTTCAGGTCATGATCTCAGGGTGTAGAAAAGAGTCTCTTATGGGACAGAGTGTGCTTTAGGATTCTGTCTCTGTCTCCTTCCCTCCCATACTTGCTCACACACTCTCTCTTTCTAAAATAAATAAATAATCTTTTAAACAAGTACTATGTACTATATTTTCTCAAATTTTATTACTTTTTAATAAAAAGAATAGTATTTTCTTTCTTTTCAGTGTGATAACCATATATATTATTTATATGCATATACATATATGTTTGTGTGTGTATGTGTATATATATGTATACACAGATAGCACAGCATGCACATGTGGGGTTTTTTTCACAAATTTTCATCTGTAGTAGTTCTTTACAGGTAAATTGTATCACTATTTTTGTTATTAGATAAATGGAGTTCAGAGGTAAGCATGTTATTTAAGACCACTTATAAGTGGAAGTTGGGGTTTTTACCTCAGGTTCTTTTCATGAAAACACATTGTTTATTCATTGGGCAGCACGTTAAGGGAGAAGATCTGTAAAGTATCATTTCTATGTTTTAAATCAAGAGTACTTAACTGGGGAGATGAGATACAAAATATCCTGCAGCTGTTGGGGCAACCAGAAGTGGGGATGTGGGTGTGCAGGCAAGCTTTTCTATTAAACAAATCCTACTCACTTAACCTTTGTCACCAATCTTTGTAAAAATACTTTATTTAAAAGAAGAGTAAGTACGGGGCGCCTGGGTGGCTCAGTCATTAAGCATCCGCCTTCACCTCAGGTCATGATCCCAGGGTCCTCCTTAGTGGGAAGCCTGCTTCTCCCTCTCCCACTCTCCCTGATTGTGTTCCCTCTCTCTTGTGGTCTCTCTGTTAAATAAATAAATAAAATCTTAAAAAAAAAAAAGAGTAGTATTTTCATTCTTTTCAGTGTGATAACCATGATGTTATCAGTTAATTATTATAAGTAAATTGTCTCACTTCTGTAATGTATATAATTGAACTGAATAATCTTTTAAATTAGAAGTATCTTAGCATTATTTAAAAACTTACATCAGTGCAAGTGTATTCTTTATATTCTGAGACTTAAATACCCTCAACTTAGGTCTTTCAGTGAGGTGAAATCAATTTGCAACCAATGTACCTGGGACCAGGATGTAGAAAAGAGACCATGTAGCTAGACCTGCAGTGAATCTGGCCTGGCTGAAACTCTGTTCCAGGCTGAGAAGAAAAAAGAATAGGTGTTTCTGGGTCTCTGCCTTTGCTTCTGAATCCTGCTATGAGTTTTTAATCCAAGTTTTCTAGTTATAGAATGAATTTTTAAAGATGTAGTTATTTTTTTAATTTTATTTTTTGTAAAAATTGTATATATTTAAGATGTATAGCATGATGTTTTACTATATATCTACATAGTGAAATGATTACTATGGTTAAGCTGATTAATGTATGCTTTTTCCATATAGTTACTTTTTGTTTTTAATTTAGAAGAATTAAATTTGTTTCTTCAAAAAATAGGCAGAAATGCGGCCTTCAAAATCTGTCTTAACAACTACAGTAAATTGAGAATCCAGTTTTTCAAAATAGACTCAGTTGGATAGACTGCATTACAATCACTTATGATGTAAGTTCTTTCTTTCTTTTTCTTTCGTTCTGTCTTTTTCTTTCTTTCTTTCTTTCTTTCTTTCTTTCTTTCTTTCTTTCCTTTTTTCTTTCTTTTTTTTTTCAAGACTAATTTCTTAAATAATACTTAGGTCAGAAAAAAAGTCACTGCAATGATTTTCATAGATCCCAAACTGTTACAAATTCTTCCGCAACTCTACAGAAGCAAAAGTGCCAATCCTTATGGGTTCAGGACAAATAGGAAAAAGGTTTCAAAAGATAGGTTTTTCCAGGGCGCCTGGGTGGCTCAGTTGGTTGGGCAACTGCCTTCGGCTCAGGTCATGATCCCGGAGACCTGGGATCGAGCCCCACATCGGGCTGCCCGCTCGGCGGGAAGCCTGCTTCTCCCTCTCTCACTCCCCCTGCTTGTGTTCCCGCTCTGGCTATGTTTCTCTCTGTCAAATAAATAAAATCTTAAAAAAAAAAAAAAAAAAAAAAGATAGGTTTTTCCAGCTCTGAATGGTGGACAGAGAGAGTATTTAGAGATTCTGGAAACACAGTGGGACAAGGTTGCTGTCATTGAGAAAAGGAAATTAGAACTGAGTTTTGGAAATTAGGGAAGTTACAGGCTGTTTCCACTGACTTGTCAATGTCAAAGAGGTAAGGCTGTACAGTTGGGATAATGACAAGTATCTGGTTGCCAGGAGCCACTGATAATAGTTTTCTCAAAAAACAAAAAAGATGGAAACAATAACATCTCCAAGAACTAAGCACTATTTACATTGTGTCTCTACAGGTTTCCTCGTAATTATCATATGTTGATCAGACAAAAGCACAAAGTACTAGCATAGTCCTGCCATTGATCTCTTTACCCCTCTTTACCTTAGAGACCTAAAGATAAGAACTTCAGATGAGCAACCTTCTCCTGTTCTCTGTCTAAGCACACCCTATACCCTCTCTCTCTCTCTCTCTCTCTCTCTCTCTCTCTCTCTCTCTCTTTTTTAACTTGTTAACTAATCCTCAAATCAGAGGCTACCAGTTCCACTGAGGGCTTTCATAGGATGGCTGTTTGTTTTGTCACATGCTCATCATTTTTATTGCAAGAGGTGGGATTGATACACCATTGGATCTTTTTTATCCAAGTAGAATTTTAATTGCTATTTTTACCTAAGAAATTCTAATATGTTGAAGCTTTGGCCATTTCACTTTCCTTTTAACTATTTTCTACCACTATACAGAGCACTTCTAATGTATTGAGTAAGAATAATAGACAAGTAAACAAAAGAAAAAAGGATGGAAGGAAGGAGGAAGGGAAGGGAGGAACGTAGGGTAAGAGAGTTTGCCACTTGACTTAAAGTATCCCTTCATATTTTATAACCCTCTTGGTAATGCCAATATCCGTGAAATAAACTGTCAAACTCTTGGTCTTTTAGCAATTCAGATTTTCCATGCATGAAATTCTTTCTCATTGAGTCCAATAATAAGATGCAGCAAGTCATAATCAGTTTTATCATTCATCTTGCTTCCACCATCAGAAACTGCTCACGCAAATGTCCCATTCCCTACTTACAAACTTTTATCCCCCCATCTTATTTCACTCAATTTCTCCAGTCATTCTCCAAGCTTGTGCAGAGCATTCTGCTTTCATTACATCCATTCACTTGCATTATGTCCCTCATTATTAATCTCAGATTTCTCGGTCCATCACTTCAAAGATAGCGTCCCATTAATCCAAACTTTCTAACTGCTCTGTCATTTTGTTCCACAACTTGAACAAATCTCAAATCCTCACTGAGTTCAACTTTTTGTTCTCATCAGAGATCAACCTATGTGGAAGTGACACAACCGAGAATGTGGACATGTGGCTTCATATATGTTATATTGGTAATAAACTAATCTCTATAATCCTATTAATATTCTCTGATGAATACACTCTCTATAATCCCCTTTCATCACTGCTGTGTACATAGAAAATGGAAGGAATCTGATTGAAATTTACTCATTTCACAGATGCTAAGTGAACAGAGCTTATTTTCCTTTTCTAATTGTTAAAACAAAGATAGCTCTATTTCTACACAAATAGCTTCTAAGTATTTTAGATTCCATCATTTTTTATTTTGTCTTACATATTATAAATTAAAACTCCTCCACTCTATAAGATTTTTCTTACATGTATATATATTTTAATAAAAGTAGGGAAGCAGGCAGTAATTAATTGAGGTAATGTGGTCTATGTAGCATTTCAACAATGAAGGTTATATAAGGATAACTGTGGGAGTCTTCTTACTTATGTCTCCAAGTATTTGATAATCTAGAAATACATTGCTTAACTCACTATTCTAACCTACATGATCCCATAACTAAAATTAGCTAAAAAGTCTCATCCTGTTATTAGAATATAGGTTGTGAACCAGCACAAGGATTATTATTAGAAATATAAGGCAGAATGAAAAATTCAAGATAATATTAGAAAAATTTATATAATGCTTACTATATGTTGGTATTATACAATCGGTGTGTATGGATTATTTAATTCCATCCTCAAATGAATTATTTTTATTATATCCTCAAGTAAACTTCATTTTGAATGAAAAGTGGTGAAAAAAAAAAAAAAAACAAAAAGGAGAATTCATGAGGACATAGGAATATAAAAAAGGAATGAGTAGCCAAGACAAAAGACAAAGTGAAGGTGATAGGAGCGATATACCAGGCGAAGGGTGGGAAGATTTCAGGTTAAATTATCAGTGATTTAAAAAATATCCTGTATTAAAAATAATACACAATAACATATTGTGTATAATTCTTGAGAAAAATAAAATTGAAAAACATTCCAGGGGCGCCTGGGTGGCTCAGTTGGTTGAGCGACTGCCTTCGGCTCAGGTCATGATCGCGGAGACCCTGGATCGAGTCCCACATCCGGCTCTCTGCTTGGCGGGAAGCCTGCTTCTCCCTCTCTCACTCCCCTTGCTTGTGTTCCCCCTCTCGCTGAGTTTCTGTCTGTCAAATAAATAAATAAAAATCTTAAAAAAAAATTCCAAACTGTTCACTGTTTAATTCAAATAGAAATAAATTTTGAACTTACTTAATGGAATTGAAATCTTGTACCAATAGCACCTCAAATATCATCATCATTACTATTATTACTGTAATAATGATATTTTTCAAGAATGCCTTTATTTTTACATAATAACACTGTGCTTTCAAACTTTTTTCTTTGTGTTACCATAATGCAAATTTACTCTTTACAATTTAAGAGTATTTTGTTTTGTTGTTTTAAGGAAATAAACTAGATATTCTTTTCCATAACATTTTTTTAAAAGGGGGACTAATTTATAAAATTAAAAGAAAACATTTGCAAAACTGCATTTTTTTATCTTAATGATTATTATAAGCTTATATACATCATCATAGTTTTAAGTACCTAAACTTTCTAAAACTAATTTAGACTCTTTTAGTAATATGCATACTGAGTAAGAACAATGTGCACTGAATGTTCTCTGAATTAGAAATCAGTGCTGCAAAGACTGTGCTCAAAAAAATAAGCAGCCATAGAAACAGCTGGAAAAAAATTATGCTTATCCAGCCTTATGAAATATAGTTTAAAATGAAAGAAATGAGGAAAATGTTATTCATAATTTCTTTTAGACACAAAAGAATCATAAAAAGACTCCCAGAGGACTAGTGTACTCAATTCCCCCTAATGGTAAAGAACAGATTCCAGAAAAAGTCTGTAAGAATATAATATTATGACTTGTCAAAACTGGACTTGTTTTAGTTCTTATAATTTAGGAAAAAAATGTGAAGTCCTTGTTCTGAAACACAGAACAAAATTAAAGTTATAATTACACGAAAGACCACAGAGTGGCAGCTGCAAAATCCCTTATATTACTCCCTAATTTTAATTCCCAGAATTAATCCTGATCTTATTGACTGCCTTATTAGCTGCTGTAAATAGCAAAGCAAAGTGTATTTGTGGGAGGAAGTTGGAGGTATCTGAGTATAGGATGACAAATGACATTAGAATAATGCATTCTCCCCATTCAATTCCCAAGTTTATGAAAAAGCATATCAAAAATATTGTTAGTAATATCAAAAGTTTATTACTTCCATAATTAAACTAGATATATTTAATATATTTTTAAATTTTACATGGATTCAGAACATCTTCTTTTGTTTTGTTAAAGAACACAACAGAATATAATTATTGCAATTTTCTTCCCTAGTAATTCTATCCTAATTATTCTTGTGTTAAACTAGTTCTTCTTTGCTTTTCAATTACACAACGTTAGGTGTTTACAACTATTGACTATACCAAAAACCCTGTATTTTCACTCATCTTATTTTGTTCTATCATTTGAAGTATACAATATACCACATTAATTTGTCTTTATTACTGCTTTGGGTCTCTCATAGTTTTTTGCATGGCGAATATTTTAAATATGTATTCCTAAATATGTTCCTAACATGTATTTCATATCTTCCTTATGGTTCTGGAGTAATACAGGTTGGGGAATTTGACATGGTCAGGAATGGTCCATAGTTAGTCATAGCTAATCATTATAATTACACACTCTTATCAGGGGATAATTTAAAGAACCAAGCCTACGGAAACCAATATAGGCCCTATGTCCCTCTTTCTAATAGTCACTGGTTCAGGAAAACCCATGAATGGGTTTGCAAATTTTGACTATTTTGAAATGTCAAATTTGATTTTTCAGGTTCTAATAATTACAGTTCTTCATTTCCTATTAGTTTACTAAAATTAATACTAAGAATTAATTTATAATAGTTGATTTTGACTATTTTGAAATATCAAATTTGATTTTTCAGGTTCTAATAATTATAATTCTTCATTTCCTATTAGTTTACTAAAATGAATACTAAGAATTAATTTATAATAGTTGAAAATCAAGGGAATTTCCTCTTTTAAAAAATTGAGATATAATTGACATATACCATTATATTAGTTTCAGGTATACAACATAATTAATCAACATTTGTATATATTATGAAATAATCACCACAATAAGTCTAGTTAACATCCATCATCACACAAAGTTAATTTTTTTTTCTATGATGAGAAATTTCAAGATTTACTCTCTTAGCAAGTTTCAAATTATACAGTATAGTACTATTACCTATTGTCACCATGCAGTACATTTTATCGTCAGGACTTATTTATTTTATAACTGGAACTTTGTACCTTTTGTCCACTTTCACCCATTTCACCTACCCCTCAATTCCTATCTCTATCAACCACCAATCTAAATTATTCATCCAAAATCATAAAGAAATATTTTAACATAAATAACCATAGCTAAAGAAATATATTTTCTGAGCCTGGGTGGCTCAGTGGGTTAAAGCCTCTGCCTTTGGCTCAGGTCATGATCTCAGGGTCCTGGGATCGAGGCCCACATCCGGCTCTCTGCTCAGCAGGGAGCCTGCTTCCTCCTCTCTCTCTGCCTGCCTCTCTGTCTCTGCCTACTTGTGATCTCTCTCTCTCTCTCTCTCAAATGAATAAATAAAATCTTAAAAAAAAGAAAAATTAAGGAAAATCTAAACTTAAAAAAATGCTAGACAGTTCTGACATTAAAAAACCCTCAATATAGTTAAATGTCATTTCTCCCCCAAATCAATCTGTAGAATAGGTGCTATGCTCATCATAATCCTTGCAAACAGGGTTTTTTAATATTTGTCAGAAACTGAGGTACTATTTCTAAAATCCATCCAGAAATGCAAAAAGCATAAAATAGCCAAAACTATTGCAAAAAACAATAATAAGGAGGGGAATGTAGGAACATATGCTGTGTGACTTCAGGCTTATTATTAAGTTACAATCATTAAGAAAGCATGCCATTAGCATCAAGATAACAAATATAAATAAAAAAATAAAGTTTAAATTAAACTTCAAAAGCAAGATAGACAAATAGATCAACAGAACAGAATTCCAGAAATAAACCAATAAATATTGGTTTGATTATCAGTTTGTTAAAGAAAGGACAGCCATACAACATATAGTTCTAGAATAACTATGCAGTTATATGATGAAAAACAAGCTTTAATCTATAATTTGGACTTCATAAAAATTAACTCAGTGTATCATAGACAAGTGAAAAAGTGTAGAGCTCTAAGAGGAAAATCTAAGGGAAAATCACTTAACTTCACTTTAGGCAAAGATTTCTTGCAAACAGTACCCCAAACCTCAAACGTCATAAAGGAATAAATTGATAAAAATTGATTTCATGAAGTTAGAACTGCTCTTTCAAGTACACTGTTTAAAAAGGCAATAATCAAGTTATAAAAAATATTGACAAATATTTTAAAGTTTGTATCCAGAATAGATAAAGAACTTTTGAAACTCAATTGTAAAAAAAAAAAAAAAAACACAACCATTTAAAGAACTGAGCAAATAATTCAAACAGACATTTCATCAGTGACAATATATAAGAATGTTAAACATAAAAAGATGCTCAACACCATTAGTCATAAGATATTCAAATTAAATCAACAGTAAGATAAAAATACTAACTTCTAAAATACCTGAAATTAGACTAACCTTAACAATTGTTGCAGAAGTATTTTTCAAATCCTTTCTATTTGAAGTGAGTTTCTTATTACATTGAAAGTATTCCAATCGATACCACCTAGAAGCTACTCTAGTAAAGCTTAAACTTTGAAGTCATAGTAATTCTCATGCCCTTATGAGGTAAGTGCTCTTGGCAGAAATGCTTTCTTGAGGAACAAGTGTTGAGGTAGGTAAAAGTTTCTGAAACTGAAGTCTATGATAGATGCGTCTATGACACCCTATAGGATTGGTGATCATGTAAAGTTAATAGAGTAGGTAAGTAAAGTCTTTCATGGCAAGAATATATATCAGTATTTTAAAATAAGATAATCCTCTTAAAAGAGATTAGTTTAGGAATTGCAAGAAGATAAAGGAAGAATTAGTGGATGGAAAATGACAGCAGAAAATGAGTTTCATTAACTAACTACTTATTCCTTCATTTAACAAACATCTTGAATGATTTATTTGTGGCTGGTATTACTTATTGTACTGAGGATACTGCATGGAATATTGTACTAAGGATAGCACATGGAATAAATCAGATACCTTTGCTCTCATAGACTTATGTTAAAATAAATCTTCCATGGTAAAAACAGCACACAAGTTGTCTGTCATTATGCAGATCCTTTTCCTGAATAAAGTGCAATTTTATGAGGCACCTATAAGAAACATTACTGCACGACAACTAAATTACATTGTTAACTTATTAAGAATTGTTATAAAACCTCAATTTGCCTTTGAGTTTGACTACAAAATCTTGGAATATATTTTCAACGACACAAAGTCATAGTTTATTGAGAAACAATATGCATTTCATTCAGGCAAATTAGATAGTATACTTTACAACCATAGTTTTCAGTGTTTAATAGGAAGCAGCATTGCAACAGCTGGCCATTGGCCATTAAAATAAGGGGCACCTGAGATATTCAATTATGTTTTATATCAAAATGTGGACTTATCAACAAGGGGTGGCAAAGAAAGGCAGTCCGAAATGCTGTTTATATTGACTTAAAAGACTATCAAAGCATTGTAGAAACAATATTGCAATGCATAATTTTACGCTAACCAGGTACTGGGATTCCATAAAATACACTCTCAAGATCATTCCTGGATGGTTGAAAGCAGTGTGATTTGGTTAAGGAATGGATGATGAGTGATGGTAAGCCATAGTCCTCTGCATGGCAGGGCTCCTCATTGGGTTGAACTCCTTTGCCTGAATCTTTTACTTGGAAAGAAACTATTAAATTAATGAACCAAGTAAGGATACTATCACAAATATTTTGTATATAAGCATAAATAATATAAATATAAATATAATGGGTTTATTCTCAGGTAAGAGAGAAAAACTGATAAGCATACAATGCATCAGCACAAAATTAATGTATAAGCCAAGAGAATAGATGATATACTTAAAGAAATAATAACGCATATTAAAAACAACCCAAACTAAAATTATAAAAGAAAGAGAAAAAATAAATTTTGGTTTCAGAAAACAATACAAGAGTACAAATTGAAGAGGTGAATTAAAATTCAGCATTTTAATTTTATAAACCAAGAGGATATACATACTTGAGAAAAGAAGATTGTGGTTAATGCTAATAGCTGCTGTCCGCAGACAGAAATGGTGTCTGCTGATTTTACACAGCTCGCACTAGAGACAAAACCAATTAAATAAACACCACAGGGGCGCCTGGGTTACTCAGTGATTAAGCCTCCGCCTTCAGTTTAGGTCATGGTCCCGGAGTCCCAGGATCAAGCCCTGCATCGGGCTCCCAGGAGCTGGGCCGGAAACCTGCTTCTCCCTCTCTCATTCTCCCTGCTTGTGTTCCCTCTCTAGCTATGTTTATCTCTATCAAATAAAAAAATCTTGAAAAAAAAAATAAAATAAACACCACACAATTACTAATCCATATGTGTTTTGCAACAACCAAAATATTTTATTGGCTTCATTATTTGTTGCTATAAAGGACTCCAGGAAGACTAGTTTTAAGCTAAAACTTTGTGGAGTTTGTATGTCTAGTTCCTAAAACGAAAGGTTTCTGCAGGATATGATATTGAAAATTCGGGGCCTAGGTAATTTTGTTTTAAAACACAAAGTTAAATTGTAACATTTGTCTGGATTATAAAGTCTCTCGTTAGCTTTCATGAAAACCTTAACAATATAAGGGAACAATATAAACTAACACAATCAGAAATTTGAAAGGGATATTCCTAAAACAATTGGATTAAGACCAATCATAGGTTAAAACTAGATTTTCCCTCATGCTAAAATTGTGTATCTCTTCTGGATTAATTATTTCCATAGCAGGAGACTAAATATCATTTTAATTTAAATCTTTCACCACAAAGATGCTAAAGGATGAGATTTTATTTTCTTAGACTGTAAAACTTCAAATCATGGGGACTGAATAATTTGCCTGAATGAAATGTATACTGTTTCTCAATAATTTTTGGTGTTGTGTTGTTGGAAATATAGTCCAAGATTCTGTAGTCAGACTAGGATGCAAATTCATGTTTAATAGCCATTCTTAAACAGTTAACAATATAATTCAGTTGATTAGTGCACAGTAATGTTTGTTATAGGTGCCTCATAAGATTACAGTAATAAGTATTAAATGCATTTTGGAAGTACAAAACTAATATTATCTATAAATTATTTTATGTTTAGAAGGTTTACATTTTTGCATTGTTTAGTTAATGCCCTTATTATCTATGAAAAAATCAAGACAATCCAGATTTTCTACTATAGATTTGACATTATATTACAATTACATTAAAAAAAGAAATATCCCTTTGGATACCTGCTGGCTCAGTTGGTCACGTCCTGATTCTTGATTTTGGCTCAGGTCATGATCTTAGGGTTGTAAGATGGGGCTCATCCAGGGCTCTGTGCTCAGTGTTCAGCTAGGAGTCTGCTTGAGAGTCTCTTCCTCTCCCTCTGCCTCCACCACCCCCAGTTTGTGTGCTTGCTCTTTCTCAAGTAAATAAATAAATCTTTAAAGAAACAAAGCAATATTCTACATCTATCCTAGATAGTTACATATGATCGACAAATATTTATAAGATAGTGAATTATGTCAAAATTTCCAAGGCTCAAATGCTATTGCATATTATTGTTTTTAAATTTTCTTAAAGAGATTAGAAAAACTCAACTGAATTAGTGATAGTTTTTGTATAAATTCATTACCTCATTCATTCAATACATATACTTGAGAACCCAAAGTGTTGGTTGAGAACCAAAAATCTAGGCAACATGTTTGATCATGAGGAACCTATTTTAAGTAGAGAGAAGCAAGCAATAAATGATATATATAATAGGAAAAGTTCACATAAAATATGAAATGAACTATAGAGGTGACAAATGTGACAAAGACTGGAGGTTGGGGGAGCGATACTCTTACACTGGGTATTCAGGGAAGGCAGTTTCTGAGGACATTTTTTTTTTTTTTCCACACAGAGAGAGCCAACCTTGAGAGAACAGGGCAAACATCTGGACACTTGTTCAGGGAAATGCCAGGGGGAGAGGGGGGAGAGCAGCCTGCTCCTGACAGTATAGACTCTACAGGCAATGGTCTGTGGATTGTGGTTTAAGAATGGCACAAATTGCAAAACCCAAAAACAGAAGAAAACTGTTTATCTAGAAGATCCAAAAGGAATCAATAATCAGAATCAAAAAGTGTCAGCCATCATTAATTTCCAAGACTGAACTCAGTTTAACATAAGCAGAGAATGAGGGCAAGCTACCCATCAAAATTCAAAATTTAGAATAAATATTTATTTAAATGGAAAGTAGAACATAGAAATTAGGAATAAAAATAACAAACTCTGCTCTGTAATGCTGGAAGGGATATATTAAAGTGAAAAAAGAAAGAAAAGTCATGCAAGGAGAACAGTTAAAACCAAAAAAGAAAAAGAAAAGGCAAAGAGATAACATTTCTATACATTTTGTTGTAAATGACAGCATACTTGCAAACATAGAATAGTTTAGAACATAAAGAATAATCATCTAGGCTATCCAGATGGAAGAGCTGACCTTTTTACATATTCTGACAGTTCCTTTAGTCTATATTATTTTTTTTTCCAAATCAAGCTAGAATTTCAGAAATTCTTTTTTTTTTTTTGAAATCAGAATTTTTTTTAAAGATTTTATTTATTTGACACAGAGAAACACAGCGAGAAAGGGAACACAAGCAGCAGGAGGGAGAGAGGGAGAAGCAGGCTTCCCAACAAGCAGGCAGCCTGATGCAGAGCTTGATCCTGGGTTGATCCCGGAACTCCGGGATCATGACCTGAGCTGCAGGCAGAGGCTCAACCACTGAGCCACCCAGGCACCCCAGAAATCAGAAATTCTTAAGATGCATGTTTACTTCAGAGAGGGTGGCAATATTGTCACTTTCTCTGTCAATTGGAGTCTTTAAACCTAGTAAATCATTTATATCAGTGTATTTCAATCCCAACCTACATCTATAAGAGGTGGACAACTACTGTCCATGAAATTCATTCATAACTTTAAAAGATAATACCCAGATCAATATTAGGATGATCATTTTGCTTTTTAGAATTCCACAATATGCCAGGAACTTAGACTGTAAAGGCAGGAGATGATTCTTTTGCCATTTGTACATCACTGTAAATGCTTCAAGAAAGTTTTTATAAAGAAAGAGAAATGGTTTCTTTGTAATAAAAAATATTCAAAATAATTTGATATTGCATAAAATTAAACATAGTCTTTGGAAATATTGGTTATAGCACCACTAAATCATATGCTTTATAAATTACTTGCAAGGCAAGTACCAATAACATAATTTGGAAAAATAAGGATTTTTTTTCCTGAGGTTTTATAGGAATATAAAAGTCTCTACCTCTGTCAATGATATTTTATATGTTGCCAATAAAAAGCAAATATTTTCTAAGCATTGTGAGGCATTGTATTTATGGGTTAGGCCTTGAATTCTTGACAGATTTGTGACCATTTGAGACAGGAAATCATTGGGTCATTTTCTCATCTATAAACAAGTAAGCAACTATTGCAACTGCTATCCAAGCTTTAGAGGATGTTATAGCTGAAATTCTAATAATTTAAATGATTAAATGACTGTATCATATTGCTGGAATCACATTCTAATCAGCTACATAAGAAATATATGAAAGCAACCAGAGCATCATCCTTCATGAAGAAATTTTTTTGATGTATGTGTGTTTCATCTTTTGCTGAGGAAATCAGGAAGTTGTCCAAAATATTTAGCATCAAAGAATATAGGGATGTTGATCCTTCTATTTTTAACAGTGTTCTTCTAATTACCTTCATTAGTCAGCTGTTATTTTGCCTTACCCCTGGGTTTTTCTATAGTTCACTTGTTATTGTTACTGCTACTGATGTTACTGTTGTTGCTTATTGTTGTTACGTATTGTGCTCCTACCATAAGCCAGAAAGTTTTCTGTGCATTCCATCAGATTGCACATAGCCTAGAACCAAAACATGTGCCTGTCTTTTACAGAGTCCAAGATAATATCATCAATCTGTGTTGCTTCTCAGTGTAAAGCATATATGTGTTCAGTCTTTTACTTGAGCTACTGTGTCCAGGAAGATGTTACATACAGAGTAATATGTAAGAGTTATGAAAATTGAAAACCACTACTATGTTGGCTCTCTCTCCACCATCTGGGAAGGAAAAATAGGTCTTACTTAGTAGGATAATGTTCAGAGTAGAATGATAGCTTCAAGGATACTACCCAGCCTTCTTGGGATTCATTAAACAAACAATTGCACTTGCAGAGAACGTTGATGAAAGCCTCTCTGCATTAATAAATTGTTGAAAGATACACTTGGAGTAAACTTTGAATTTACAGGTTCTAACTAATAGGGGATCACCATTAGAGAAGTGACAATTTTAACAAGGTAGAACCTGAAGAAAAAGACACTGAGTCATATGAAAGGAGATCAAAAGACAGAAATTCAAGTAAGACAGTCAACCAATATATAAAAAAATGCATAATATATGTAAGAAATTTTCCTAAATAATATAACAATTTAAAGAAAGAAAGAACTCTCTAATTGTCAAGGAAATATATAATTAGAGCAACAAATGAGCGGAACTATACAATTGAGAATAATCAGAAAAATGAAAAGGTCAAAAGACCCACTGATATGAATGGAAATGAGGATAATAATCTCATAGATCAATGGTGGAAATGTACACTATTATACCTTTCTGGGGTGCCTAGGTGGCTCAGTTATTAAGCATCTGCCTTTGGCTCACATCATGATTCCAGGGTCCTGTGATACAGCCCCACATCAAGCTCCCTGCTCAGTGGAAGCCTGATTCTCCCTCTCCCACTCTCTCTGCTTGTTTTCCCTCTCTTCCTGTATCTCTCTCTTTCAAATAAATAAAAATCTAAAAACTATATTGTTATAGCTTTCTTATAATACAAACTGAAAAAATGCATGTGAAAACATATATATACAAATGTTTTGTGTATACATATATGTACACACAGATGTGTATAGCAGTTTGTAGTAGAAATATATTCCATATCAATGTTATAAATGATTGAATATATTAATAAATAGTAATGTATACCATAAAGAATTTCACAGATATTATGTAGTTGGAACAGATGGGAAGTTGTTTATTATGTTATGAGCTGAAAATTTTTACATAATAAAATCCCTTTAAAGTGAGTGAGAACAACTTTTCAGTATGTGTGCTTATATATTTATTTATGAGCATGAGAAGGCTTTGGGATACCACAGAAATGACATAAAATAGGAAGAGCCTAGGGACTTCTGAAAGGGAATAAAACGATAGAACAAGGTGAGTTACAGTGAGCAAAGCCTACTAAAACATGCATCTAAAACTAAATAGCATTGAGATCTTATTAATTTCACAACTTGAACTACCTCTAAGTTTTGGCACATTTTTAATTTGTGTTAACATCCCTAAAACTTTTTCTAAACTCTAGCCTTTTATATCCAAATGTGTTTTCAATTTTTGTTTATCTAATAATCATCACACATTTGGTATGTTTTTAAATAACACACTTGATTTTTCTCTACAGACCTGTTTCTTTTCACTGCTTCCTCATGAGGAAAGAACAAAACCAATCTTCTAAATGAATCTTAGAGCTCCTCTCAGAAAGTCCTCTCTCTTATCCTTAAATTATAACCTGATTCTGATTAGTCTCACTGTCTTATACAAACAACTATGCAGATCCAGAGTACCATGATTTCTCTCCTAGGCAATTGCAGTCAATACTCTGATGTTGCAGTTCTTTGCTTCTCTAGTGTCAATTCAAAAATACAATCACTTTGCTAAAAAAAGTAATAAATATATTAGTGTTCTGCTAAACACTTACTATAGTTCTCAGTCTTACGCAGAATAGTACTCACTCACCTGTCAAAGACTTAGAAGGTCAGCTTCCTGATTTCCTCTCTGATCTCATCTTTTAAGGCTTTTAGTCATTCTGGTATAGCCATTCTGGCCTCATTGCTGCTAATCAAACTCATCAAGCACATTCATTCCCAAACCACGGTCTTAATTCTTGCTCATTACATCCAGTATGTTTTTCCTCCTGATATTCATGTCTTGTTTCCTCACTACCTTCAGTTCTCTGTTCCAATTTCACTTTAACATGTGTTTTTCCCGAGTGACCTACATAAAATGGATCCTCCATTCTATCTCTTCCACTATATCACTCCCACTACCCCATGTTATCAACATTTCAAACATCCTTCCCCATACACACACACACACACACACTAGAAAAAAGAAAGATGAAAGGGAGAGAGAAAAAAATGATAGTCTCCCCCAGAAACCTTTCTCTCCACCATGTCTTTGAAACTTTGTTTTTAGAAATGAACATATGTAATAGATTTATTTTTAAAAATCAAGGTATTTTGTTACTAAAAATGCCTAATTTTTTATATTTTTCAAAATAGTCTCTTTTTCTGGTTGCCTTATCTTTTTACAATGACAATGTTCATATATAAACCTCTCCTCTGTCTCGTCAATACAGACATAAGCACCTCCTCTTCATTAGATCACACTTAAGTTTACAAGGTGTCAGCATCTTTCTTCTTTTTGTTCTCACTACCACAACTGTAGGAGTCAACAAAACAGGACAAATTATTATGCTAGAGCTTTGGTCAGTTCATGTCATTTCATTCTTTAGAACTGCTCAACTAATTCTTAATTCATTCAGTAAAATTCAAAATCCCAGTGTTGTGCTGAAAGACCTTCAGGATTTGCATCCTACCGTTTTTCTAAACTCATCTCCCAATGCCTTTCATTCATTCACTCCACTCCAACCACACAGGGCTCCTAGCTCTTCATCCTTCACTCTGGCACTCTGCCACCTCATGGTCACACCATACCACGTCCCAAAAAACTCCTTTCTTTTAATATCCAGATCCTCTTCCCTAACTATACCTTACTTCCTTTATATCTCTTTAAAGGTTGAGTATCTCAAGACTCTCTATTTCTTTTCCTTGCTCTTGACATCTCATTTATATGCATGTCATACATTTTTTTCTACAGCAATCTTCAACACCTAGAATAGTGCCTGGTGCCTAAGTGGAGCTCAATAAATGCTTGTTAAATGAGCATGTGGTTTTTTTGTTCCATTATCAATGCTTTTAGATGCTTGAATTACCTTCACCCTTATTAGTCCTTTCCAGTAATGTCATTCTTATTTCAGCTTTGTCCTAATTCTACTTATCTAGTCTTCAACTAGTTTATTATAGATACTTAAATTTCACAAGCAGGGACCCAAGTCACTGAGATTACTGACCGTCTGAGCTCTAGAAGTGCTAAGAGGAAAAAATCTTGGATAAGTCATTTTCTTTTAGAGAAAGGATCTTACATTTTTCCAGCATCTGTGTGATCCCTTGAACCAGTTAAAGTGGCTCTTCATTAATTCATTATGTTTCCACAAGTATAAAATGAATACTCAAAAATAAATAATTCATGAATTATAAAGTACAATGTAGATTTCATTTAGGTAACCCTAATTTACATATGTGGGCCACTGCTCGGCAAACATAGCTGAGATATTCAATTGATGGCTTTACTAACAAACGAAAAGTTTATATGAAAAATGTTGTAAACCATGTGGAGGATTTGTTATTAGTTCCTCTCTTAATTTATAACATATATTATGAATTAATGTTCCTTAATCTAATTGTTCTTGATAAAGAAGATGTACTATCCCTTCACTATGCATTTATTGATGTCTCCATTAAATGAAGAAATGATTGCAAAGCATCTATTTGTGTCAGATAGTGGGTTTTATAAAGTTGAAACTCACCATGGGCTTTTAGTACTGAAGTTACAAATAACTATTTAACTAAACATTGGACATTTTATAGAGAACTTGGATGTAATAAGAAGACATACAATATTAACTGAGTTGTTACTTCAATTCAGTAATTTAGGGCTAATACTCTCTTTTATTTTATTTTAATTTATTTTATTTTATTTTTTTCAGTGTTCCAAGAGTCATTGCTTATGCCCCACACCCAGTGCTCCATGTGATATGTGCCCTCAATATACACGACCAGCCTCACCCATCTCCCCATCCCCTCCCTTCTAAGACCCTCAGTTTGTTTCTGAGTCCAAAGTCTCTCATGTTTCATCTCCCTCCCCAATTTACCCCACTTCTCATTTCCTTTCCGTCTCCTACTGTCCTCCATATTACTCCTTATGCTCCACAAGTAAGTGAAACCATACAATACTTGATTTTTTCTCTTTGGCTTATTTCACTCAACATAATCTCCTCCAATATAGTCCATGTTGCTACAAAAGTTGGATATTCATCCTTTATGATGGAGGCTTAATAGTCCATTGTATATATGGACCATATCTTCTTTATCCATTCACCTGTTGAAGGGCACTTTGGCTCTTTCCAAGTCTAAAGCTCAGATGGCCAATAATCTCAGTGACTTGGGTCCTGCTTGTGAAATTTAAATCTCTATAATAAACTAGTTGAAGACTAGATAAGTAGAATTAGGACCAAGCTTAAATAAGAATGACATTACTGGAAAGGACTAATAAGGGTGAAGTAATTCAAGCATCTAAAAATATTTGGTGATTGTGGTCATTGCTGCAATGAGCATTGGGGTTCATTTGGCCCTTCTTTACACTACATCTATATCTTTGGGGTAAATACCCAGTAGTGCAATTGCAGTGTCATAAGGTAGCTCTATTATTAATTTTCTTTTTTTTTCTTTTTAAGATTTTATTTATTTGACAGCAAGAAACACAGCTAGAGAGGGAACACAAGCAGGAGTGAGAAAGGGAGAAGCAAGCTTCCCGCCGAGCAGGGAGCCTGATGTGGGGCTCGATCCCCGGTCTCCGGGATCATGACCTGAGCCGAAGGCAGTCACTTAACCAACTGAGCCACCCAGGCGCCCCTATTTTTAATTTTCTAAGGAATTTCTGCACTGTTTTCCAAAGTGGCTGCACCAACTTACATTCCTACCAACAGTGTAAGAGGGTTCCTCTTTCTCCACAACCTCTCCCACACTTGTTGTTTCCTGTCCTATTATTTTTGGCCATTCTGACTGGTGTAAGGTGGTATCACAATGTTGTTTTGATTTGAATTTCCCTGACACCTAGTGATGACAAACATTTTTTCATGTGTCTGTTAGCCATTTGTATGTCTTCTATAGAAAAATGCCTCCTCATGTCTCCTGCCCTTTTTTTGTTGTGATGATCTTTATTGTGGTTGTTGAGTTTGAAACCTCCCAAAAAACAAGAGTCTAGGACCTGATGGATTCCCTGGGGAATTCTACCAAGTATTTAAAGAAGAAATAATACCTATTTTCCTGAAGCTATTTCAAAAAACAGAAACAGAAGGAAAGCTTCCAGACATTTTCTATGAAGCCAGCATTACTTTAATCCCCAAACCAGACAAAGACTCCATCAAAAAGCAGAATTTCAGACCAATATCCCTGATGAATATGGATGCCAAGATTCTTAACAAGATCCTAGCTAATAGGATCCAAAGTACATTAAAAATATTATCCACCATGACCAGGTGGGATTTAACCCTGGGATGCAAGGGTGGTTCAACATTTGCAAATCAATCAATGTGATAGAACAAATCAGTAAGAAAAAAGAGAAGAATCACATGGTTCTCTAAATTGATGCAGAAAAAGCATTTGACAAAATACAACATTCATTCCTGATTAAAATCCTTCAAAGTATAGGGATAGAGGGAATATTTCTCAATATCATAAAATCTATGAAAACCCACAGCAAATATTATTCTCAATGGGGAAAAACTGGCAGCCTTCCCATTGAGATCAGGAACAAGACAAGGATGCTCACTCTCACCACTATTGTTCAACATAGTGTTAGAAGTCCTAGCAACAGCAATCTGACAACAAAAAGAAATAAAAGGTATTCAAATTGGTTGGCAAAGAAGAAGTCAAGCTCTCTCTTAACGGAGGACATGATACTTCATATGGAAAACACAAAAGACTCTACCCCAAAACTAATAGAACTCATACAACCACTCAGTAATCTGGCAGGATACAAAATCAATGCACAGAAATCAGTGGCACTCTTACACACTAACAATGAAAATATAGAAAGAGAAATCAGAGAAGCGATTCCATTTACTATAGCACCAAAAACCGTAAGATACTCAGGAATAAACCTAACCAGGGTAGTTAAGGATCTGTACTCAAGGAACTACAGAACACTCATGAAAGAAACTGAAGAAGACACAAAAAGATGGAAGAGCATTCCATGCTCATGGATCGGAAGAATAAACATTGTTAAAATCTATATACTGCCGAGAGCAATCTACACTTTCAGTGCCATCGTAATCAAAATTCCACCAATATTTTTCAAAATGCTGGAACAAATAATCCTAAAATTTATATGGAACCAGAAAAGACTCTGAATTGCTAAGGAAATGTTGAAAAATAAAACAAAACTGGGGGCATCACATTACCTGATTTCAAGCTTTATTACAAAGCTGCAATCACCAAGACAGCATGTTACCAGCACAAAAACAGACACATAGACCAATGGAACAGAGTAGAGAGTCTAGATATGGACCTGCAATTCTATGGTTAAATAATCTTCAATAAAGCAGGAAAAAATATCCAGTGGAAAAAAAAGACAGTCTCTTCAATAAATGGTGCTGGGAAAATTGGACAGCTACATATAGGAGAATGAAACTAGACCATTTTCTTACACCACACACAAAGGCAAACTCAAAATGGATGAAAGAACTCAATGTGAGACAGGAATCTATCAAAATTCTAGAGGAGAACATAGGCATTAGTAACCTTTTTGACAATGGCCACAGCAACTTCTTTTAAGACATGTTTCTAAAGGCAAAGGAAACGAAAGCAAAAATGAACTTTCGGGACTTCATCAAAATAAAAGGTTCTGCACAGCAAAGGAAACAACAAAACAAAGAGGCAACCCACAGAATGGGAGAAGATATTTGCAAATGACACTACAGACAAAGGGTTGATATACAAGATTTATAATACTCTCTTTTACACATGGGAAAAAGAAGAAGAAAGAAGATATCTCATTTGTTTAAGGCCATGTAACTCATATTTTGAAAATTCAACTCAAAACCATTTGACTCTAAAATCCTTGTTCCCAAAGACTAGAGTCTACTTTCTTGAATATGAATAAATACAATTCTAACTGCCAAAGACTTCATAGTATAACAGAAAAGAGAATACAAAATATGTAATATTATAGTATAAGTTGATGTAAGTACCATAATGAAAGTTCCTATGGAATTTTACAGAAACTCAGACTAACATGTAATTTTGCAAATGTGTAATAGGTAGTAAAGCATGGAAAGCTAAAGTGTGATGATGACCTAACTAAACTTGAGAGATCATTTAACAAGGATATCCAGTCCATTCTAACAAATAAGAAAAAAAATACATTATAATTAATTATTAGATGAATTTGTGAGGTCACTTACAATTCTTTGTAAGTTGTTTTTATCTATCACTGTCTCCACGAAACAGCTATCTTATTACTCTGAGGTGTGAATATCCATTCTTGGAGCACTTTATAAACATTTGAAGATTGGAAGAGAGAGTATTAACATTCATTAGATGAATCCTTTATTCACTATTAATGTCTCTTATTTCTCTCCTTCTTAATACAAGTGGTACCTTTCAATTCCACATACAGTAAAAGATAATTGGGTACTTGGAAATAACATAACGAAAGATGAGATCCATGAACATCCCATTGTCAGTCTGTCGCATTAATAAAAATGCAATCATCTTGCTTTATTTAAAATATGCTGTGTGAGGAAAAAAGAAAGAAAGAAAGAAATCCAACATCCCTGGTATGCACCATTGTTATTTTTATTGCCAGGTTATTCTCTAATGCAAAAATCACAGATGTTGACCAAAATTAAAGTAATAGTTCACTCTCATGAAAGTAGTGCTTTACAGATTGCTTAGATAATGTGATAACTATGAGCATGGCCATATGCTTTATGTCCAGCCATAAGAAGTGTTACTACATTTATTTTATTTTAAACTTTACATCACATAATCAACCACTCAAAAAGTTTATGTTAAAATATTTTTTAAATGGTACTTTATGTTTTCAACTTTGAGTATTATCCTACACATTTTCAGTTAGTCTTCAGGACAGCTGGAATTACTGGAGGTTTCTTTGTACACATCGATTTATGCTAGCCATAACACCGTAACATGGAGTTTAGTAGAGATTCAAAGTAATGAAGTATCTCAATTTTTATTTTTTGTAATTAATGAAATTAAGAGAATCCGTGTTATTTTTATCTGAGTCTAGACAGGTAATTGCTTTAGACAGTTCAAACATAAATTCTACAATTTCATATTGTGTTTTCACTTTGTGTCAGTGACTTTCTGGGTATTGGAAATGCAGGTGTGGAAATGATATGGAAATATCTGTTCATAGAAATAGACAATTGTACACATAGTCAAACCTAATAATACCATTTAATGAATTCCGTGTAGAGAGTAAAAGAGTAAGTAAAAGAGACAATGAAATAGAAGGTGCTAGCTCTGTTTGTTTTGGAAGGGTAAATGTGTTGCCCTTGTGTGTGTGTATGTGTGTGTGTGTGTGTGTGTGTGCACACGCATCCATGAATGGTCTCACTGAGAAGCTAACATGTGAAATAATGTTTTCTGTATGAAAAATCTAAAGTACATATATACACCGTCATTTTTTCCTAATTAGAATATATTCTAAATTTGTACCATGACAAAGGAGAGTCAAAAAAAACAGACCAAGTAAATTTCTGTGAACTCTTATAATACCATTTTGTTCTTACTGTACTCAGCCACACGGATGTCTTTTCTGATGTTTTGGAGGCAGAGCCATTACATATGGATTAAATACGGAAGTAGAGCAATTGCGTGCGATTACAAGTGAAAGAGAAATGTTGACCTTCTGGCGTTTGGGCTCTAGTAACCCTGAGACTATTAGAGACATTATGAAGGAATTTTGCTTCCCTCCTTCTTTATCTCCTCCCCTCTCCTCTCCTCCCCTCTTCTACTCTCCTTTCCTCTACTTTTCTTCCATCGCCTTTCCTCCTTCCCCTCACCTCACCTCTCTCTCCCTCTTCTCCTTCCCCTCTTCCTTCTTTTTTTCCCTTTCTTTCTTCCTTCCTCCCTTCCTTCCTTCCTTCTTCTTCCTCTTTTTTTTCTTTCTGAAAGGAAATATTTCAATATATTAATCTTAAAATAATTTTAAATATTCTAATGGTTCTCGATCTCCCTCATCCCCATCTCTGTTTGCTTCAATTCAGTAATATTCACTTTAAACTAACTTGGCTTGTCTCTCTCTATATTTTTATTTTTATATATTCTATATACATATTTTATACACATATTCTCAATAATATATACATATTCTTATTAATAATTGTAGATATGTTAAAATGAAGAGACTAAATAGAATAATTGCAGGGTAAAGATGGTATTTGTGACTCACAGAACAATTGAGAAAATGAAATTTAAGTTTAATTCCATATTGAAAAGATGCTGTAACGGCCCCCAGCCTCTAGAATGTCAGAGCAGACCTTGGTCCTGTTATCTAAGCCCAGCAACCAGCAGGCGGTTACTCAGCCCCCTCAAGCCCTGCAGAGAACAAAAGATTCCTTAAGACTGTACGCATGCAACTCCTCACGTACCCCTTAACCCAAATTAGGACATATGTTCCCCTGCAAAGGTGGTTAAGAAAACGATTGGCTGCCTGCGTGCAGACCATGGCTGTAGTGTCTTAAACTAATTGGCTATCAAGGTGCAGGTTTTGTTGTATCGGACACTGTAATCATATATAAGGCCACCCCCGGAAGTACTCGGGACTCTCAGCCGCTGACTGGTTTGGGGTCAGGCTGTGAGTCCGAGCATGCTCGAATAAACCCTTTGCTTTTGCATGAAACAGGTCTCTCAGAGCCTTCCTTGACAGGTGTGGCATTCCAAGGCTCCCAGCTGACTGCCCTCTTGGGTGGTCGACTCTTACAATATAAGATTGGTCAGAGAAATTGTCGGGGATGGTGCATGATCCGCCCTTCCCTCCATGCCCAAGCCACCAGAAATTCTGATGGAAGTACCTGTGAATGGGAATGAAAACCCAGAGCCCTCCCCCCCCCCTTAGAATCCGAAAAGCCACATACCCTGTGGGTCAGGGCAATATGTCCTTTTGTAATCATATCTCTGTATCTCTTATCTGTATTTCTTGATCCTTGTGCCTCAATGGTCTCAACTTCTGTGAGTTAAAGCAATCACTCTGTACCCTGCAGTAACAATACTAATCCTGTCCCTAGGGTGGGTGCAAAAGCAGTTAAGGATTTAACGGCACCACCCAACTTCCTCACTTGGGAATTGAGACTGGGACCCTTGACAGTCAAGAGAGAGATGGAGAGAAACTGAGAGACTGAGAGACAAAGCCATGAGACAGAGAGAGACTGAGAGCCTGCAGAGAGACTGAGAGACAGAGAGAAAAAGGCAGAGGGCCTGCGAGAAAGCAGCAAGAGAGCCTTAGAGGAGAGAGCAGGAGAGCTGGCAAACAGCAAGGGAGCCTGCAAACAGGAACAGAGAGAGCCTGCAAAGAAAGACAGAAGCAAAGCGAACAGAGAAGCAAAGAAAGCAGCAAGACAGAAAGAGAAGCAGAGAGCAAGAGAGACAGAACCAACTGTTTGCCTAAAGCTAGATTGATGTAACTAAAAGGCTTTAAATAAAGAACCCTGAAGACACAGTTTTCAGGAGAGGAGATCCTGCTTCGACAGACCTCCGGGCTTGGGTGTGTTTTTGGCCGCAGACACTCATCATCCTGCTCGACCCCACCTTTTTTCCCCTGGCTGGACCAGGGGAGAAACCCCAAACCTTGTAGCCCAGGAAGGAGCTACAAGAAATGAATAGGCATTTCACAAAAGGTGTTAAGCATGTGGCCAAATAATCATATGAAAAGATGTCCACTTTCATTAATAATTTGGGAAATCCCAATTACAACCATAAGAAGAAACTAGAGGCCCCTGAGTGGCTCAGTTGTTAAGCATCTGCCTTCAGCTCAGGTCATGATCCAGGAGTCCCAGGATGGAGCCCTGCATCCAGCTCCCTGCTCTGCAAGGGGATTGCTTCTCCCTCTCACTCCCTCTGCTTGTGTTCCCTCTCTAGCTGTGTTTCTCTCTGTCAAATAAATAAATAAAATCTTAAAAAAAAAAAAAACTAACATAAACTCAGAATGTCTAAAATTCAGAGATTGAGAGTTACAAGTACTGAATGGAAGATGAAGTAAGGAATACCTCAGAATAATCTCAACGCACTGTTAGGATTTTTACAATGGTGTATTTGCTTTGGGAAAACTGTTCAGCTTATCTAGTAAAGTTGAAAATTAATACATTCTGTGATTCAGCAATTCCTTTCTAGGCATGTACCCAACTTGAATGCACGCACAAGTAAATCAGAAGACATTTATGAGAATGTTTATAAAAACATTCTTCATAGTAAACTAAAACTAAAAACTACCTATGCTTGTCTACTTTACATAAATTATAGTTTATTAATATAGTGGAGTATTACATAGTAATATAGATAAACAAGCTATAGGCACACACATCAATATAGATGAAATCCATAAACACAGTATTAAGAAAATGCTTCAATAACAAAAACACACAATAGAATAACAGGTTATTCTATTTGAAAATGAGTTTGGCTTGATTTTGCATTTTAATTGAGGTTGATCACCTAACCATAACTATAGTTGCACCAAATTAATATTTGACCTCAACAACCTATTTTGAACTGAGGGTTAATTGTTTCATTGACCCGTTAATAGAAAGTGCACCTCAAAGATTCAATTCCAAAAAGGAAGTATTAAATAGGTGACCAGTATGAAAAGGTTCAAATGGTATAAGCAGGTTCAGATTTCTATTACACCTGTTCCTACTTGCATTGGTTTGCTAGGACTACCATAGCAAAACATCACAGACTAGGTGAATTCAATAACAGAAATCTGTTTCCTTATATTTCTAAAAGCAATATATCAACAGATTCATTTTCTTCTGGGACCTCTTTCTTTGGTTTCCAGGTGACAGTTTTTTCACTGTGAATAATTCAAATGATCTTTCCTGTGTGTGTGCATCTTCAATATTTTTTTTGGTGTTTCTAAATTTTCTCTTCTAATAAGGACACCAATCAGATTGGATTAGATCCCACCCTAATGGTTTCATTTGAACTTAATCACTTATTTGAAAGTTCTATTTCAAAATACAGTCACATTCTGAGGCACTAAGGTTTAGGGTTTCAACACATCAATTTTATGAGAACACAATGTAGCCTACAACATTACTATGTTGTCATCATACTCTAAACACATTCTATGGTGCCCTGGAATGGTATCTATGAGTATTGAAAGAAATGAGAAATAAACATAGTCTAATTTTCTGATTAATTATCATGGAATGTTGCTTATAGATATATGGTAGTTCATGGACAAAGGCAAATATTTTGGCTTGCTGTTTACAGACTTGAAAAAAAAAGATTAAAAATTCAGCAACAGAGCATGAAGATGTTGTTTCTTTTTAAAATGCCCACCAGAATATATTTAATTGTAGAAGAGGATCTAAGTAAAAATGCAAATGTTAAGACCCATCTTTGTCAATGTCAGTCAGCTCCTTCCTCTGTGCAGTGAACTTCCGGCATACCTACCTAGCAGTCATAATGGCAAGGATCAAGGTCAGTGCAGAGTTTAGCAGTATGAACTTCCATCCACCGATTCTACATTGATTATCACCATTGCTCAGTGCCCACCATTGCAAGGGCTAATGCATAATTTCCGATGTGGCACCATTTCATGGACACTGTTAAGTGAATAACAATCAGATAGCTCTCTGGTAGCAGAATAATACTAGACACCTTTGATCATGGAAGCCTGGTGCTTTCTCATTATGGGAAGAGAGACACATATCAGGAAACATATTTGCATTCTCTGGCTGAAACATTTCTTCCGGCACTAATGTTCATGGACATGTAGAATATTTTATTCATCCTACATTTATTCCATATGAGATATTTTCCATCTAGATAATCCATTTTTTGATTATGGGTTCCTGTCTAAAGAACTAATTTATCCTGGAATCAGCTTTTTTGATATGTTAGTGAAATGACTTGCTGAAAAGCCAGCTACCACACAACTGGAAAATAGAAACCTAAAAACTTAGAACGGCTAACTCAGAGAATAGTTCAGACATGCTTTAAACCAGATGCCAGTGTTTGGTGCCATCTTTGTCATAGCAAAGAAATAAAGAAAAGATAAAACTAATAGTTTTCTCACCATAATTATGATAGTCCCTAAGATATTTTCTTTTGTTCTTGAACTCGTTTGGTTTGAAAGCACTGGTGATCTAATTGTGGATATGATCATTCTTTCACTGAATCTGAAATTGAGAGTTTCCTGGGGCTATTGGTTTCTACTGAATAAGCAGATATAGGTGACACTGGCTACAAAATCCTAATTACCATAGGTAAAGTGGTTTCTGTTAGACATTAGAGAAATAGAAGATCATATTAGAAATCTAAAGAATTCACTGAAATGACTTCTAGTACTTTCTTGCCCAGTGATCCTGGTCAATGGATAACTAAAAGCAATATAGGTCAGATTATCAGAGACTCAACTCTTATAAGATTAAAGATTTGTATCATTCCACCTGATAAAGAGCTCTGTTAGATGAGGTACTGATAGAAGGTAAATGTAATATGGACAGGCTGGTAGAAAGAGACAGAAACAGTTGCAGAAATGAGAAAGTAGAAGTTGCCCATCATGTTAATTATGATGCCCTTTCTCTTGTTGTTGTTTCATATGAAGAGCATGGTGGTACTCAACATTTTATGTTTCAGCTGGACATGTGGCTGAACTGTCATCATATCAGGATATTTGATAGCTGATAGACATTTTGTGTTCTCTCTGCTTCACAGTTCTTCGACCATGAAGGTACAATAATGGATATTGTGGGGCAAAAGAAATGTAATGTGCAGGATATTTTCTGTTCACCTAACTTCACTTTTGTTCCTGAAGACTGACAGAACTTGACTAAATCAAATAACTCTCTTGCTCTCCATTCTCTAGTGTCTGATAACCAAAGATGGGTACCAGCAGAACAATAAAGGGGAAAAAAGGTGAGTGAGATTGGGATATTTATTGTCTCAGCTCCATCTGTGAGGGTCTATTGCATTCTGATGGTATCCTCTTATCAAAAGTCACTACTTGTGTAAGGCAGTTCTTTGTAAGCTGTCCTTTCTCTGTGTTCTGGTGGTATCTCTTCCCTCCTTTCTCCTATTACTTTTGATCCCTGGTGGGAATACCTCCCCACTGTTAATAGTTGTTAACTACCCTGTTCACATAATCATAATTAGGCCATATGTTAAACTCTTCTAAAGTTAACATAATTTATTAGTTAATATGACTGATTCAGATAATAAAAATAAAATATAATTTTAATGAAGATTTGATAAATGAAATCCCATATTAATATGTCCACATAAAGTCAATGAAATTCTTAAATAACCTTAAAAAGTTGTTGGAATTTTTTACATTGGCATAAAGCACTTTCACTTGACACCTAAAACTATTACTATCTATTGTAGGCAGAATCGGCTACCAAAAGACTATTAATGTACAAGAGAATCAGGCAAAAAAAAAGTGCCATTTTAGGAAAAATTTAGTAACTAATGGCACTTTGCCAAGCAAGAAGCAGATGTTTAACTATAAATGTCAACAAAACATGAATAGAAAAAGAAATAGCATCATATTATGGAAGTTTTAGTTTAGAAAGTACAAAATCTGAACCTTAAATAAACACTGAGATGGGAAAGCAAAGGAGTAGTGAAATCAGCCACCTTTTCTATGATGTTTCTAAAGGATAAATGATTCTAAAAGACTATTATAATAAGAAAAAATTCAAAATCAATGAATTTGATGGTTCACAAGATTTTTTGGAAAGTTTAGAATAAAACTTCTGGCAAGGAGTGAAAGCAAAGTTTGGTGATGTGGCTAGGCTATATTAACATTTGGAACAAATATGGGTAGAGAATCCAGGAAGCAATGTACCAGTTTGTAGAGCTCAACAAAAATCACTGATCTAGAAACACTTGTCTTATGAAAACAGTCTTTCACCAGAGAATTAATATCTTTTTTACCAATGAGTTTATTCAATGAAATGAAAAATATGTATATTCCTTATATAAAAAGTGTTAGTTCAGAGATCTTTCTATGCTCAATTTACAGATCATTTCATGGGCAAATGTATAAATCTCTTTTTCCCTTGGCCATATAGCTTGCATTTATTATGCTTTCATGGATATTGAATAGTAACTACAAAATGGTTATTCCTCAAAAGGCTAAATTTTATATTTGGTAACATAGCCATGCCAAATTTGCAACAGCAATGTTATAAACATAACTAAGTTATTTATTATATTAATATGTAATGACCCTTGATTTTTTGGAACATTTTCTTCATTTTTTGAGTATTTTCTAATAATAATAATAATAATAATAATAATAATAATAATAATATTGAAGTAAATGTAGGTGTGGAAATTTGTATCCAAAGGCAAAACCAGTGTTTTATATGATAACTTTTGAGAATAAAAAGTCAAAGAATCAGTATATTTTAATAGTTATTGCACAATACAAACTCACAGGTATGATTGCACACTGTTGTTTCCAGTAATAACCAGTGTTATACCTACAGTCTACTCCCTAACAGATGGTGGAACAGATAATGTTATCCTCCCATGGCTACACATCTGATTCTTTAAAGAATAATAGTGAGTTTTTAAGAAAAATACAAACTGGCAAGCCTCTCTTCATGCATAAACATTTATTTGAATTTAAATTATCCAGTTAAAACGGTAGTGCTATTTTTTGTAAAACACTGTTAGCAGTTTTAATGTTTATGCAGGTGTGTACTTGAAGTCTAAGGGGATTTTTTCATTCTTTTTAAAATGTAGTTAAGAGTAAGAAGTGAAAAGTACCTGGTATAATTTCAATCAACTTGTCAAGTTTTATAACTAGAGTGTTTATAGAAGCATAGGGTGTTTTAAAAAGACAATAGAGGCAACCCAGTCTATTGCCTTTATTCTATAAATGTGAAAACTGAGTCAGATAGCTTAAGTGGCATGTGAAGAGCACAGGCTAATGATGACAGAATATCAATGAAGTGCAACATCCTGTGTTCCTAACAGCTATACCAATTTTACATTCCCATCAAAGCTGTGTAAGTGTTCCCTTTTCTCCAAATCCTCATTAACAATTATTTTTTTGTCTTTTTGATAGTAACCATTATAACAGATGTGAAGTAATACCTCATGGTGGCTTTGATTTGCATTTCCTTGATGATTATTGAAAAAAATTCAACAGAATCACTGTATGAACTCCCCTGAGTGTGTGTGTGTGTGTGTGTGTGTGTGTGTGTATACTCAAAAAAAGTGATACTGGGATCCTGAAGAGTTATCTGCATCCCTGTGCTTATTGCAGCATTAGTCACAATAACAATTATATGGAAATGACTTAAATGTCTGTCAGTGGATAAATGGATAAAGAAAATGTGGTGAAAAAATTTAAAAAAGAAAGGAAGGGCACCTGGGTGGCTTTGGCTCAGGTCATGATCCCAGAGTCCCAGGATCTAGCCTCACATCAGGCTCCCTGCTCAGTGGGAGGCCTGCTTTTCCCTCTCTTGCTTCCCCTGCTTGTGTTCCCTCTCTAGCTGTGTTTCTCTCTGTCAAATAAATAAATAAAATCTTAAAAGGAAAGAAACAAAGAAAGAAAGAAAGAAAGAGAGAGAGAGAGAGAGAGAGAGAGAAAGAGAGAGAGAGAAAGAAAGAAAGAAAGAAAGAAAGAAAGAAAGAAAGAAAGAAAGAAAGAAAATGTTGTAAACATGTACAATGAGTATTATTCAGTCTTAAAAAAAGAAGGAAATTCTGGAGGTGCCTGAGTGGCTCACTTTGGTTAACTATGCAACTCATAATTTCATCTCATGTCTCAATCTCAGAGTTGTGAGTTCAAGCCCAGTGTTAAGCTCCAAGCTACGTGTGGAGCTCACTTAAGAAGAAGAAGAAGAAGAAGAAGAAGAAGAAGAAGAAGAAGAAGAAGAAGAAGAAGAAGAAGAAGAAGAAGAAGAAGAAGAAGAAGAAGGAGAAGAAGAAGAAGAAGAAGAAAAAATAAGTTCTGGCATTTACAATAACATGGATGATGAACCTGAAGAACATTATATTAAATGAAATAAGCTAGACACATAAAGACAAATACTGCTTGATCTCCCATATATGTATCTAAAATAGCCAAACTCATAGAAGCAGAGAGTAGAAGAGTTGTTTTCAGAAATGGGGAAAGAGTAATGGAGTGATGTTCGTCAAAGGAAATAGTGATTTCAGTTAAAAATATTGTTATTGTGTTATTGAAATGTCCTAAGAAGGTCGATCTTAAGTGTTTCTACCACATACAAAAAGATGAAAATGATAACTATATGAGGCTTTTGGATGTATTAATTAGCTTGATTGTGATGATCATTTCACAATATTTGCATATACCAAAATATCAGGTTGTATACCTTAAATATAGACAATTTTTGTTTGACAATTATACCTTCAATAAAGCTTAAAAAATACAATGTTTTGAAACATAATTATTTTTCCATACTATTCCACTGTTAATAATTTATGTGACAGTTTCCAAAATCGATATGTCTCTAAGATACATGTATCTTTCATAGTACACATTCTGCTTTAGAAACTAAATGCCTAAAATATTGTTAACTTACACAAACATGAAAGGTGATTTCCGAAAATGTGAGGTAGGAGAAAGATTTCATTAATTTTTTTGTTATTCTGAGGAACATATTAACAAACACAGAATATCCACACAGTGCATATTACTAAATATGTGATAAATGGTAAAAAAAAATATGTTGCCTATTATAAACAAAGCTTCAGCTTGATTATTAATATATAAATACAATATTGAAGAAAGTGATCATCTTCAGCTGAACTAGTTAACATTATGCAGTCCTATAAACAGAAAAACAAATATAGACCTAAATGGGTGAAGAAATCACTAGTCAAGTGTGAAGCATTTGTTAATGCAGAGAGATCTATATATTAGAAAACAACTATTTTCCTGACTCCCTCCCCATGTACATTATCACATGTCACATTTCATTGCATTTGATGAAGTCATCAAAAAACATGCTTACTCTACTACTCAAATCATATCTTTTTGTGTTTGTCATAAGGCTTCCCACACTCAGTCCTTTCAGGAGGCCAGTGTAGAGTTATCTATCTATCTATCTATCTATCTATCTATCTATCTATCTATCTATCTATCATCTATCATCTATCTATCATCTATCTATCTATCTATCTATCTATCTATCTATCATCTGTCTATCATCTGTCTATCAATCATCTATCAATCATCTATCATCTATCTATCTATCTATCAATCTGTCATCTATATAATATATATAATAATTATAGTGCCGCCTCTTCCTCCTTCCCAGAGACATTTGTTTCCATTTGTGGGTGAGGAATATTCTCTCTCCAGAGCTGAGAAGGGTAGATGTGCTGGCATCCCTATGAAGCTCAGCCTCCTGATGTTGGGATTCCCCTCCTGGGTCGCAGCCACCACGTGCACAGGTAACACTTGACCTCATCACATGGCCCTTGGGGGAACCCACACAAGATACTGCTCTGGATGTTCTTCTCTCTGTAATAAATGGTCTATTTCTCTGATCCAAGGATTTTGCATCCTTGTCATAGTTTCTTTTTCTTTCTTTCTTTTTTTTATGTTTGAAATTTAAATAAGTTAAGTGTACTCTTCAATCCCCATCTCCTATTTCCCCCAATATATATAACTGTCTCAGTTCTTCTCATTATCGTTTAGATCCCTTCCAATGTTCTTTATTGAGATCCAACCACATTTATTTCTGGTGTATTGAGAGGTATAGTGAAGGGTCTGCCACACAGCACAACAGATACTTCTCATTCCAAATGTACATGGAAACTATGTGGGTCAGTTGTCCTGTCTGGACAACAGTCTTTTGAAAGTATCACAAAAAATCTCCATTTGGATTTTGTCTCTTTTCTGGTCACTTGAGGGAAGTGTAACATGTATATGCCAAATGAGAAGTATGTGCCTATCGAGATGCAAATAAATCCCATTAAATGTTGTGCTTCCTTCTTATTGGTGGGATCCTTCAAACAGAGTGTTTTATTTTCTAATGCTTGGGAAAATCATATAGTCATTTCCTAAAATTTCATACTAATAACTGGCCCCTGAATATAGCCAGTTGTAGAACACATCAACCAACTTCTTTATGTTTTGTCAAAAATGTTCCTGGCAAGCCACCTACTTAAGGTGAGCTAGATAACTTGTAGAGACCAGCACAAAATCAAAATTCAGGTCCTCAGCAAAGAACAGAGGGATTCTATTTCACAGTTGTTATTGACTGAATTCTGCCAACAGCCTCAAACACTGAAGTAAATCCTTCCCAAGTTGAGCCTTCAGATGAGCCTGGGTCCCTAGCTGACATCTGGTTTGCAGCTCTGTGAGAAACATTAGAGGATCCAGGTAAGCCATTGCCAGATTCCTGACCTAAGGAGAGTGTGACATAAAAAACATGCTGTGTTTCAAAAGCTGAGTTTGTAGCAATTTGTTATGTAAGAATACATAACTAACATTTAATAAATGTTAAAGATCACATCTGATAGGTTAGTACTTATCAAATAAACCCTTGAACATAGTATGCCTCTTATGAAGTTATTTGACTCCCAATCATTTCTTCTGAGAATTCAAAATAATAAAGACTCTTCAGGCATCTTTCACTGTTTTTCTGTATATATTCTAACTATTTTACACTGTAGTCCTTAGTTTCAGTAGATAATGCTTTATTCTTATACTGAGTCTGGACAGCTGTAAATTTTGTTATTAAATATCTCATGGGAGAACACTATGATTAGAATATTTTCCAAGTCTCACAGAAGCATTGGGATGGCAATGGGAGCCTGCTCTTATTTCCAATACTAATCTTAAAGTAATACAATTAGGGCCTCCCTTTTCTCTGGTTATTGGATTTACTTTTGCCAATGCTTTCTGTAGCCGCCGAGAATAGTATCGTTTGTACTTTCCCTGTCGCTTTGGCTTTCTTTTGCTACTAATCTAGCCATTTACAAAAGGATGGTATGAATAATCTAAATTTCATTGATAAGGTCTGTCACATGCTACTGACTTTGATTAGCTCAAACTTAGATCAGCTGGCAACAATCCCAGCTTAAAAAATATTGAAGTACTTCCCTCCTTATCATATTTTACATCCAATAAACTTTTTTCCTCCCATTCTTATGGGGGGGAATGTTTCTGCATCAAACTCACTGTTGTTATTAATCTGCATAGTACATAGTCAAGAACTCAGTATCAGTTGGCTTTATGTTCAGAATTCACAAAAGTATCCAAGAAAATACCTAACTTGAATGTTCATACTGCAAGTAATGAGAGTTTATACAATATTCCAAGTGTAACTTCCAGGCTTCTCAACAATATGGTGAACATTTGTTTATAAGGATGAGGTAAAGAAGATGAGAATAATTTCAGATTATAAATGCTACACCTATCTTTTTACTGTGCTTATTATATGGCCTGTCTGAAAGTACAAGTAAGATGCACTCTTGGGCTCCTGGGTGGCTCAGTTGGTTAAGCGTCTGCCTTTGGCTCAGGTCATGATCCCAGACACCTGGGATCAAGCCCCCCATGGGGCTCCCTGCTCAGCAGGAAGCCTGTTTCTCCCTCTCTCACTCCCCCTGTTTGTGCTCCCTGTCTGGCTGTGTTTCTCTCTGTCAAATAAATAAAATCTTTTAAAAAATAAATAAATAAGATGCAGTCTTTTTTGTGCAGCTTTGTATCATCAAAGAGTAGAGAATAATCCATCCCCAAAACCAAGTACAACCTGAATGTTCCATCTTTGTGTTGATTTATATATTTGAGAAGAATATTGCAAGAAGATAATCAATGTCATAATATCAAGTCTCCCTGGTACTATTCTAAAAATGGAAAAGGTGGGTGGTTCCTGGTTGGCCTTGTCAATTAATCTGCCAACTCTTGATTTCATGATATCAGGGTCCTGGGATGGAGTCCTGAGGCTTACTTCATGCTCAACAGGGAGTTTTCTTGAGGAGTCTCTCCCTTTCTCTCTCTTTTCCTCCCCCTGCTCACCTCACCTCTCTCTCTCTCTCTCTCTCTCTCTCTCTCTCTTTCTCTCAAATGAATACATAAATAAATCTTTTTAAAAAGTAGAAAAGGGAATAAAAACAAATAAACAAAATTTAATGGAATGGTGACTATGAAATGGGTGGCTCAGACAGTCAAGCCCCTGCCTTGGGCTCAGGTCATGATCCCAAGATCCTGGGATTGAGTCCTGCATCTGGCTCCCTGCTTTGTAGAGATCCTGCTTCTATCTCTCTCTCTGTCTGAAGCTCCCCCTGCTTGTGCTTTCTCTTTCTCTGTCAAATAAATAAGTAAAATATTAAAAAAAAAAACTAAACTAAATAGAGTCCATTATCCACAACTTTTTTTCAAAAGGAAATGTCTCTAGTAAAAACTAGTAGAAATAACAAGTTATGTCGAAAAGATCAATCTATCTTTATTGTCTATCATTACCCTATAATGTTCATAGATTAAGTGGGAAAATATGAAAATTCAAAATTTAAAGATACTCTCTCAATACTAAGATCATAAAGTTTATAGGTATGTTTATTCATGCTCGTGTCAGTTTTTTTTTTATCAAAGTGCTTGGTAAGAAGTAAGAAATATAGGCATGTCATAAAAACATTGGCACAATTGGAATCCTGAAATGTAAGCACATAAAACATAACAAATAGAAAAACAATAAAATGATAGTCATGTATTTTAAGTTACTGGTTTTCCCAAATAACACTTCATCTTCAGAAGGAGAAACAGGATATAGCTAAAATACCAGTGGCATTATTTATAGATTCAGCCGACTTAGTCACCATCCTAAGGATAGAGCTTTGGGTAAAGGGATAACATGATTATTTTCCCATAATGTGTTTTGCTAACTCTCTTTAGCCCTATTAAGTTGCTAACTACAAACAGCACTAAACGGGAAGAATTTGTCTTTTTGTTTGTTTTAGCTTAAACGACAAACATCTCTTTCTCACAGTTCTACAGGATGAAAAGTCCAGTATCAAGTGCTGGCTAAGTGACCTCTTGGTGAGAAATTTCCTTCTATCTTGCAGAAGGTCACCTTCCTGCTAGTGTCCTCCCATGGCTGAGAGAGATCTCCAGAACAAGCTCTGTGTTGCCACTTGTTATAAGAACACTAATCTCATTATGAGGGCCCTACGCTCATGATCTCATATAAAATCATTCCTCCCCAAACCTCATTCCAAATACCATAATACTGGGGATTAGGGCTTCAACATAAAAATTTGGGGGAGGCACTCCAGTCCAAAGCAGTATTTTTAAATTGCAAGATTTCTATACTACTGAACTGCAAGGGAGTCTGGGAAATATAGTGGTTTCGCTTGGTAATTTCAAACTCTGTAGTGAGGGAGGTACACTAAAAAGAGATTAGGAGATGCCCGCACCATATCTTGGGCATCACCTAAAGGTAACATTAAAGATCACAGGGAGGCTGATCCCCTACCCACAGAAACCTTCACCATCTATCACCAAGAAGAACCCCTATTGGTATTGTTTTGCAGTTCTTGTAGACTTTTAATCAGTATCTATTGACAACCAGAAAAATAATCGAGGTTATACTCAGCATATAGATCTATGGTTGTTTATCCATTTGATACACTGTTGAATCTTGTGTCCATAAACATCCACCCATCAATTTTAACAGCCCCCTGATATTTCATAGTCTGGATAAACCATACTTTATTTCACCAAATTCCTACTGTCAGGATTTTTAAGAATCTATGTAGATTGTTCCCAGATTCCCCCTACTAAAAACAAAATTATGAAGAAAATTTCAAAAGTAGCATCTAATGATAACTGTCTAAAAGAAAAATTGATTAAAAAGTGTGAACAGTTTTAGACTTGGTGTATGCATCACTAAATTGTCCTCGAGAAAAATTGTATCAAATTAGACCTCTGAGTAGTATTAGAAAGTGTTTGTTTCCCCATATCTTCAACAATCCTATGTATGAGCATTAATATTTTTTTTCCCATTTGATTGGGAAAAATATTAGAACGCTGCTCCTATTTCTTTTTCTTTCTTTCTTTTTTAAAAAAGATTTTATTCATTTATTTGACAGAGAGAAACATAGCTAGAGAGGGAACACAAGCAGTAAAAGTGAGAGAGGGAGAAGCAGGCTTCCTGCCAAGCAGGGAGCCCGATGCAGGGCTTGATCCCAGGACCCTAGGATCATGACCTGAGCCTAAAGCAGATGTTTAATGACTGAGCCACCCAGGTGCCCTAGAAGCTGTCTTTTAACTATAAGTTTGCAGCCATTGACCAATATCTGTTTTGGGAGCTCCTACATTTGAAAGATGAGTCAGAACTCAGAAGGATCACAGCAGGAAGGTGATATGAAGTTGATAACTAGGACATCCTAAGACCTAGGTCTCTAACAAGAGCAATACATAATTCTAAAGCCTCATATGGGGATTACCTACACATGAAAGAAAACTAAAGAAAATATTTACATATAGATGAACTTGCATATTTTAAATAATATGGCTATTAAAACATCATGAGATAACATGCACTACACACTTAAATGTTTTAAGTAATTTACATGTATTAAGTTAATCATCACAACTTCATGAGGCAGGTGGATCAACATCCCTCTTTTCTTGATGAGAAAAATAAAGTACAGGAAAGATAAATAACATGAACAAAGTTATTTACTAAGATTTGAACGCTCAACCTAATTCTTAAGTTCATATCCTTAACCACGGAATTATGTTGCTTTCTCCAAAAACTTGGTGGAGGAATAATGATCACTGATCGAGAATTAGATTTTGGAAATATGGCAGTATTTCTAAAACAACTGAAGTATTAACAAAAAACTGATTTTTTATGATTAGTTTCATGCTATATTAAGTGTACATACCTCCCCCCACACATTTTAAGATATATCTATATATACATAGAAAGCAATTTTTATGAAAAACTGGAATGGACATTGTTTAAATTAATTAAGAAACATTATTTTTAAAAGAGCATGAGAAAAAAAAACTACAAAGTACTAGACAAAATGGAGAAGTAGGTAGGAGTGAGATAAGGCTGATGAACAAAGAGGTCAGTTCATTGGACATTATCAAGCTTCTTTATGTGTGAGTCCAAAAATCTATTTTTATAATGGTGTGACATTTTAGGAACACTTTGTATGTGGTTATATTACTCAAATTTTTATGAGTTTTCCTCTTTTTATATTTTAAGTAAAGGATTGTATTTTAGATTTTTAAAATTTGAGTGTTTATAAAAAAGATATTGCAAAATTAAGTCTGATTTTTCATTTAACTTTACAAAAATATTTTCATAGTTACATATCTTTATTACAAACACCACAACAGAGACCAATTAATACCAAAGCTGTTGAAATGTAAATTAGTTATATTTTAAATAATGAAATAATAGTGAAACTGATATTTTGTATACTCTCTTTTTCTCATAGGTTACCATTTTAACTACGAATCTTATCAGATTTTGATTTATCTCTTTATTCATTCTTGTAGCTAATGGGGAACAAATTAGTTATTACTCATGAAAGACACTAACTACCTAGTGTTGCAGAAAAAGAGAATATTACAATTTACATTTAAATGAGATTTGAAATGTTAATGAACAGATCCAGTATTCTAATTATCTCTACAAATACTTTAAATTAAGGTGAACTTTTGTAGATGGATCATTCCTTGAGTCTTAGTCTAGAGTGCCCTACAGGGTTGCTCAATAGCATATAAAGTGTAAAGAATACATATTAGATACATGTATTATTACAATGCAAATTACATAGTCAAATAGCTGTGATTATTATTAATAAATATATAATTTTACTATAATGAATTATCCTAACCTCATAAAGTATTTTTACATCACAAAATTATGACAGTATTAATTTGGGGGTTTTATTCATTTATTTTCTTCCAGTTAAAAAAAACAGAGACATAATTGGTTAGAAACACAATTTTGATAAAAATTGTCCATACAGCATAGATATTTCCTTCGTTCCAAAACATAGTACTTTCTACAATGTATCAATGCATCTGTAAGCAGTAAATAAGAACACAATGGAAAATAAGGTCATATGCAATTTTTCATTAGTTTACTGTGCTTTAAGCTACCAAAGAACATGAATTCAAGATAAAACCTTCCATCTAACTAAATTACTGACTGATGGGAAAAAACATAAAATACAAACACCTCATCATTTGTTTTTTTCATATTCTTGTTTAAATATTTGCACTCTTCTGGAAGAAAGCATTGTGCTTTCCCACCAAATTTATGTAAATTTTGAATAAAAAAATAGAATAGGCCTAAAGGAGTCTGCATTGCTCTTAGGCATCGAGGGTAAGAGTGGCAGAAACGAGAGCTTACTACATCAAGTTATCATAGTTATTATCTGCTTCAAATGGGATTGAAAAACTTGCAATAAATTAAAAGTAATGATAACAAGGCCTGGCGCTACATGATGCCGCTTTGTGGTATTCGGTCTTTTTTGGGCATGTGAATAGCTTCTTCTTCATAAGTGGAGAAAACAAGCACATCAAACATCAGATTTATGTTTTAAATCAGAGCAAATAAGACACAGGAAAGTGAAGCACAGTCATCAATCCTCCCTGATGTTACAAAATTTCCTCTGGGGCATGATGATGTCCTGTATTAATTTGCTCAGGCTGTGGAAGCAAAATGCCATCGAATGGGTAGCTTAAACAACAGAAATCAACTTCTCACAGTTCTAGAGGCCCAGGATGCCAGCATGGTCAGGTTCTGCTGAGAACCCTCTTTCTGGCTTACAGAGGGCTGCCTTCTTGCTGTATCCTTACATGGCAGAGAAAGAGCATTCTCTGTATGGTCTCTTCCCAGAAGGGCCCAGGATGAAGGCCCTATCTTCGTGGCATCACATAACCGTAATTACCTTTCAAAGACCACCAAATACCACCATTCTAGGCTTACAGCTTTAACGTATAAATTTTGGAGGGACCCCAATTTTCACTAGTTTTATGCTCCCAAAATACAGTGGTGAGACATTTCATTCCAAAAGGGAGAAATAGGAAAGAAAGAAGGAATGATAGGTTCTAAGCAAGTCCAAAACCTAGTAAAGAAAATCTTATGAGATCTTGGGTACCTGGGTGGCTCAGTCAGTTAAGCGGCTGCCTTTGGCTCAGGTCATGGCCCCAGGATCCTGGGATCTAGTTGCACATTGGGCTCCGGGCTCAGCGGAGAGTCTGCTTCTCTCTCTGCCTGCTGCTCTGCCTACTTGTGCTCTCTCTCTATCAAGTAAATAAATAAAATATTAAAAAAAAGAAATAAAGAAAATCCTATGAGATTTTTACACATAAGAATAATCCACCTTGGTTTATTGCTCTGCCCTCTAAGTCCATGGGTATGGCAGCTCGCCCTGGGAAACCAGAGAGCTAGCCCCACCCTCGGAAACTGAGAAACTAACCTTGCCCTCCCGCACCCATCTACTGTAATGGGAGTAGCAGCAGCCCTGATGATCTTTGAATTGCCTTTGGCATCATTCTTTCCTTTTCTTCAGGAATAATGCCTATTATTAACAGAATAGTTCTTTTTCTTGGAGAATCCATGAAGTCTAGTAGCCTTCATTCTTTTTCTGTTTGATCTTCCCTTTTTAGTTAAAATGGAAGTGTCTTTGCTAGCATAATCTATCTCTATTCCAAGCCTCTGCTAAAACAGCTGGTTAAATTCATGAATCACATCCATAATCTCTATAAAATGACTGTGGCACCATACCTTTAGAAGTTCTTTAAATTAAGCTTTCTCACTTTTTGCAGTATAAATAGACTGGTTCTTTTGGGTTTAGCAATCCCATCTTCATCGTATCTCTCTCTTGTGACATTTTACTATAAGTGCTCAGGACAGACCAAGGTGCTCCTTCAACATTTTGCTTAGAAATGTCCTCAAATTTTCCAATTTCATTTCTTCCAAGTTGTACCTTATACAAAAACTGGAACACAATTCAGCCAAGTTCTTGGCCACTTTGTAACAAGAATTGCTTCTGCTCCTGTTTCCAATTGCATCTTCCTCATTTCTGGCTGAATGGCCTTACTGTCACTATTTCTACCAACATTCTGTTCATGACGATTTATGTATTTTCTAAGAAGATGAGGGATTTCTGCACAGCTCTCTCTCTCTCTTTTTTCTGAGATCTCATAAGAAGCAACTTTAATAGTCCCTTCATGGCAATCTCAGCTTTTTCTGACATGCACCTCAAAACACTCCCACAAAGTGTTCGCTCCAAGAGAGCAAGATGGAGTCTCTCATGTCAAGCAAGGGCTGTATCAAGTAATGACACAGGCAGTTAAGGTACTGCCACTAGGAGAGATCACAGGGACCCATGTCAGCTCACACCCTAGAATGGATAACCAGCAGAAATAGAAGGTCTATAAGGGCCTGAAACCAATTAAATCCCTTTAAAAAAGGCAGCAAACTTGGCAGCAAACTGTCTGAGTCTTCAGTCTTGATCCCTTTACATCCGACCACTTAAAAAGGGCAGCTGTCACCAAAGGCTCTGCCGAATGATCTCCAAACAGAACCGAGATCCTTCACTGCTTGAGCATCAGAAGCAGGAAGTGCTGAGAGCAGACCAAGACCAGACCAAGGCCTTATCACATGTGTGCCCATTGTTCATTAACTTCCTGCACCTTTCTTTTATCCTGTTTGTGGTATGGCTTGTCTTATGCCCTACTCTGGGTGCTGTATAAGAACATCATTAAGTTTAGAATCCTGAACTTGCTTTATAATTGTGATTTAACTTTGCCTTATGATTGAATAAAGCTGACAGTGCAGAAAGACACAACTCATGTTTGAGCCTTCATAGCATGCTCATGATACAACACATACCCATAACCCAGTTTCAAAGACACTTCCAGATTTTTTAAAAAAATATTTTTATTTATTTATATTAGAGAGAGAGAGAAGGCAGAGGGAAAAGGCAAAGGGAGAGGGGGAGAGAGAATCTCAAGCAGACACCTGGTGAGTGCAGAGTTGGATATGGACTGTGAGATCTTGACCTGAGCTGAAACCAAGAGTTGGATGTTTCACTGACTGAGCCACCCAGGTGCCCCAACACTTGCACATTTTTTGGTATTTGATACAGTAGTACTCTACTTGTGGTACCAGCTCTTATCTTAGCTCAAGCTGCTATAACAAAATGCCACATACTAGTCAGCTTAAACAAAAGACAACAATTTCTCACAATTACAGAGGTTGAAAGTGTTAGAGTAGGAGGTTAGTTAGATTCTTACAGGATGCCTGGAGGTTAGCAAAGATGAAGTCATGGCCAAATGTGAGGAAGTCAGAGGCCTGTTGAGCAGCCCTCCAAAGCAAAACCACAAGAAACCAAATTAGACCAGACAGACCCAAGATGAATGACAAGATATGCCAAAGTTCACTTTTTTCTTTTTCATTCTATGACATCACCATATTAAAATTTCCTCCCTAGGATGCCATCACCGGAAACCCCTGGCCAAATAAGGAAGAAAAACATGTAACCCTGTTTAAAAGAAATCTCCACCTCAGGTAATGAATATCTCACTCCTTGTTAACTACTGTCAATAAAAGAGAGAAACCCAAACCTCAGGGGCACAGCTCTCCCTTGTGCTTGTTTGCTTTCATATCTCCAGAGCATGCTTTCATTTAAATAAACTTTCCTGCTTATACTGCTCATCTGCTGTGTTATGTCAGCCCATGAATTCTTATCAGAAGACCCAGAACCTGCACTGACATCTTTTGGACTGGCTGGGTCAAGGTCTCAGGGCTCAGTCTCCCCAGTCCACTCAGCAACGGAATCCAAGATTGGGGGGCCAACCTGCTTGGGTTCCTGAAAAAGACCCTCTCTCTTCTTGGATTGTAAGTGGCTTTATCTTTTCTTTTTTCTTTTCTTTTTTTTTTTTTTCTTTTCCTGTGTCTTTACATGATAGATCAATCTCTCTGGTCTCTACTTACATGGGCACTAGTCTCATCATAAGGACCCTACCCTCATGATCTCATCTAAACCTAATTTCCTCCCAAAGGTCCCATTTGCAAACAGCATCATCAACTGAATATTTTGAAGGCATACAACATTAAATTCATAACACCTTCTTTCTATATTTTATCAATAATTAAAAAGCCACACATCTCAACCATATTAACCTCAACCAAGGGAACTTCAGGTCTTTTATCTAGGCTTGGTGTTATAATTATTGTAGTATATTGCTCTATTTATTAGGAAGCCAAGATATTTAACACTGGTAGAAAGGTTTCCTTGGCTTGTAGTAATGAAAAGACTAAAAATAAAAAAATGGAATGAAGTGTCTCAAATATACTTTGAGCGTGAGGCTATTGCAAAAACAAAACAAAACAAAATGAAATATATATGTATATTTATATATGTATATGTATGTATATGTATATATATATAATCCCAAGATTTTAAGAATACATATTCAATGTTGACAAAAAAAATCAAACTCCTCTACCAAAAATGAATTTGACTTTCTAATCATCAAACTACAAATCATTACTCAATTTACTGTAAATTTTAATTAATATAATTAATATATAAGTAAAAAGCTCACATATGAATTTGTACAGAAAAAAATGGAGAAATTCATAATTTCATTGAAAAAAAACTCAAAAAAGTGGGGTCTGTGTGGCTCAGTAAGTGCCTGCCTTTGGCTCAGGTCATGAACCCAAGGGCCTGGATTCAAGCCTGGAGGCTGGACTCCCTACTCAGTAGGGAGTCTGCTTCTCCATTTGCCCCTCCCCCACTCATGCTCCCTCTTCCCCACCAAATAAATAAATAAAATCTTAAAAAAACTCAAAAGAAACAGATATTAAGAACTATTGCCATTTTAAGTTTTTAAATATAAAAGTAGTCAAACATAAAATACAAAAAGGTTAAAGTGAGATTGAAGTGATTTCTTACATTTAAATTCAGTGGAAAAAATCAGGAATGAAAACCAAGATAAGTTTTACACATACAAATAAAAGAAATTGAAAAATAAATTTTATAAAATGCAAAACATTTCCTAGAATCACATATTTAGTTAATGTTAAGCACAATATTTTAATGTAATTTGTATTTTTAATTGAGGAATGATGCCACTTAAAGAGAAAAAAAAAACATAGGCTCAAACATATAGAAAACTAACTTAAAATTTATAGATCTTATAAGTGAAACTGTAAGAAAAACTTTAAGAATGTAGCATAAATATTTGGGCTTATTTGATCCTTTCTCATTTCTAGAAGTGTAATCTTTTCCAGTAACAAAGGTGGCAGTGAGGATTTCTCAGTGAAAATAATTCAGTTATGATCTTGGACAGAGTGGCTTGTTTTTGATCACTTGACCCCAATTAGGCCAATGACAATCCATTTTTTACTCCTTGTTCACTTGGGACATGGCTTTTTGTTGAGAGGTGATGCATGTTCAAGAGAGGTTAATGGACCTGAATAAAAATTTGTTCCAGGGAAATTTACCGACAAGCTAAGATAAATTTCTTTTTTTTTTTAATCAAATGGCTTAAAGATTTAGAGAATGACAAAGTATAAAAAGAGTAAGCTGTATTAGATGCATAATTAAGAAGAGAGTCTAAAGAGGGATAGAAAGTCATTGTTGTCATCACGTTCTTAGTTCCATTTTCTCCTGAGTCCCAGTTATATTATAATGTCTGAGTTCTTTATGAGTCTGGAGTTATTATGATAAATCTCTTTTCAGATAGCCCAGTGAGTCTTTGTCACAGGGTCATATGATTGAACATCAAAACTCAACAGAGCATAGCCATATATGGCTTTCCTAAAGGCAAAGGACATAAGAGAGCATGAAAAAAAAAAAAAAAAGGCCCAGATGAGCAATGAGGACTAAGAGTTCCAGACACAGACCCCCAGGAGACACTTATCCAGATTATAACTATCAAGAAATGTACAAGAAATCTTAGCTTCAGAGCAACTGAAGCAAAAGGATCAAGCAGTGTCTTTTTATATCTCACTGGTTACAAAGCCAGGCTTTGTAAAAGAAAGCTTCTACACATACTTAAATCATATAACATAATTGGCTCACGGTGTTGCCAGGGGAATTTAAAACTTTAATAACGTGTTGTAAATAATGATCTTGCCCATCTCATTCGACTTTTTGGCTAAAGCTACTGCCAGACTTTCAAACACGCCTGGAGAGAAGCACAGCGCTGACAGTTCCGGGTTATACACAATCCAACACAAAATAGTGGTAAAATTTGTTACATATGTAGGCATTTGTTTATTATTACTTGTTTCCCAACCATTTCAAAGTATATTTTCATAGGTTGAAATGGATAGACTTTTTTTTTTTTTTAAGATTTTATTTGACAGAGAGAAACACAGCCAGAGAGGGAACACAAGCAGGGGGAGTAGGAGAGGGAGAAGCAGGCTTCCCGCTGAGCAGGGAGGCCAATGAAGGGCTCGATCCCCAGACTATGGGATCATGACCTGAGCTGAAGGCAGGTACTTAACAACTGAGCCACCCAGGCACTCTGAAATGGGTAAACATTTTCTAAACCTCTCTATGTATACTACAATTGAATAATTAATTACATAGATGGTAAGTAGTGGGAGTCCGGTTTCTTATTACTGGAAAGATTAAAGAGAAGCAAGGGGAGAAGGTGGAACTAATACATGTGGTAAATGAATTAGAGTTAGAGATGTCAGTATGAATAAATATTTAACATAATACAGATGCAGATAGTTACATATAGATATATGTATACGAATATGAAGATATATAATGGTTAATATAGACACATTTATTCCTTTTTTAAAAAAATATTTTATTTGTTTATTTGACAGAGAGAAACACAGCTAAAGAGGAAACATAGGCAGAGGGACTGAGATGGGGAGAAGCAGGCTTCCTGCAGTGCAGGGAGCCCAATGTGGGGCTCGATCCCAGGTCTCCAGGATCATGACCTGAGCCGAAAGCAGTCGCTTAACCAATTGAGCCACCCAGGTGCCCCACATTTATTCCTTTGTCTGTCTGTTGTGTAGCCCAGACGTGGGGACATCTGGGTAGTAGTAAACACACAACAATAATATTCTCTAATATCAGAGGGAACTAGCTAGCATTCCTTAGAGAAATAGCTGGCTCTAGAGGTGGGACAATGAATATGTAATATAAGCCTGGAGCATCTCATAAGGTTAGAGTGTAAGAAATTCTCAAAAAATAAACATGTGCACCAATGGAGTTATGTCAAAGAGACAAAGGAACCAACACAATGAACTTCCAAAGGTCAAAATGGAAAAATATGAGCAGAAAAATCAAAATTTATTCAGTTCTAACCCAACATGGCCATACATACATAAATGTGTGAAAATCAGCAATCGTCTCTGCAGAAGAATTTCGCATAATCAATGCAAAAACTTTGTTCTCAAGGAGGTGAAGAATAGTGATTTTTCAAAAGGTACATTATGGAAAAGGTGGGAAAGAACTTTTTTTTTTTTTTTTTTTTTTTTTTTAAGGGAGATAGAGACAGATTGAGCATGAGAATGAGAACTGGGAGGTGGGTGGGGAGAAGGGCAGAGGGAAAGAGAGAGAGAGAGAGACCCAAGCCAGCTCCACACCCAGGATGGAGGCCGACACAGGGCTTGATCCCATGGCCCACAGATTGTGACCTGAGCCAAAAATCAAGAGTTGGACACTTAAGGGACTGAGCCACCCATATGCTCCAAAAGGCATTTGGTAATACAGAAATGTTACAAATGTTACCTTAGTCAGGTGATCAAGATTAACAGCAGTGATAAGTCATGTTGACAACATATGCCCTTGATACGATGTGGTAAGAATCATTTCTGTGATTTTCATTTCAAAAGCATATAGATCATATCTAAAAATATCAGAACATATACCAATTGAGGGGCATTCTACAAGGGACCGGACCAGTATTCCTTAAAATTTTCAAGGTCAGGAAAACGAAGAAACCCTAAAAAACTCTCATGGCCAAGAGAAGCTTTAGAGGGCATGAAGGCTAAATGTAATATGGTATCCTGGATGAGACCATTACCAAAATAAATAAATAAATAAATAAATAAATAAATAAATAAATAAATGAAAAGAAAAAACATTAGGTTAAAACTAAGGAAATACAAATAAAGTATGAATGAAGTTTAATTGATAATAGTATATCAGTAATTTTTTATTATTTGTAACAAATGTATCATACTAGTATTAAGCTGTTAACAATGGAAGAAACTGTGTATGGGTTAAATGGAATATGTATTATCTTCAAAATGTTTATGTAAATTTAAAGTTGTTATAAAATTAAAAGTTCATTTTAAAACATATGTAAAAATCCAGGAGACAGATTAAATGGAAATTCAATAAATCAATCAATATCCACTTGATGGAATATTATGCATCAATTAAGCATTTTAATATTTGAAACTTTCTTGCAACAATGACTATATTTATATAATATATACTACAGACCACTATAACAAAATATATATCACTACAGGTGACACTATATAAAGTATATTAAATAATGTATCTTACTGATAACCAATATGCTTCATGTGTATATCAATACCTGTGTATAATAACATATCTTCATATACATTAATACAACTGCCAAATGTATTTGAGAAATCAGTTCTACTATTAGTTTAATGTATATAATTTTGTACCTTTGAATATTCCCTTTTTAAGCAATGGTATTATTTTAATGAAAATACATAAATAAATGCAAATTTTCATTCCAGCATATTCAATATCACTATATTTTTGGAAGTAATCCATTGGTAATGGGGAATTGGTTTATTTCAAATTCTCTTTAGTAAAGGTATTCAGTACACATGGCTGTGCTTGAGCCATCTAGCAATTAGAATTCAGGAAACAATTCTTCTGGATTGCTTCAGTTATTTTCCTCAACCTGAGAAACTTATCATGAATAATGCCTTTTAACATAGTACAGAACTCAATAATAATTCTATGCTTTTTAGTCCTATGATTTTTAGTCCTATGAGGAGTTCTTCACTATTCCTAATCACCAGAATCAGTCCACAGTATGTTTTATAAGCTTTCACTGAATAGATACGACCTTGCTCCCCTTCTCATCACTTCCTCCGCCACCTTGCAATCTAGTCTGGCTTTACACAGTTGCTGTCTACCAGAGGCAGGTATAAAACATCAGCCAAAGCCTAGTAGAAAAGTATGGTTAGAGTCCAGAGGTTGGCAAGATAACATAATGTTCCTCCTTCTGTTGTTCCATTAATTTATATTCCCTGGTGAATAATACTCTTCCTCTCTTTTATAAATCTACATTAAGAATGTAAAATTCTATGAGCTTTTTCTAAATAAGGGAAACTGGTGAGGCTATGGTTATTTACATGTTTTGTTTTGTTTTGTTTTTCTACCGCATTTATAGCTTTTTTAATGGAGCTTTCAATTCATGGTGTATAATAGAGCAAAAAAATGTGAATGGATTGGGTCATGTCTCAGTTACATACTGCTCTTGTAATCTGACTTAGTCCCAGGGATTATTGTAATATTAAAATTTAGATAGAAAGGTAATGAAAAAGATGCATTGGGCATGCACAAGCAGCTATTACTATTACTCTTAAAGTTCCTTTTTTCATGGCAAGACATAGTTCAGCTATAATGTTCTTGAGTATGCATGAAAAAGACAATGAAAAAAGGTACTGGGCTATGCTTCTGTCAAGATAAAAGTGGTACATTGTATATATATTTGATTATACAGCTACATTTTCAAAAGTATTTTCTACATAAAATCTCATTGACTTCAATTAGAATTTGCAATCTAAGTACACCATATGGCTTTGCTTAAAAGCAATGAGACTATTAAATGTAATTACTTTTATATGTGTCTCGCATGGTAAAGGTGCTTGTTAAAGGAACAGCACTATATGAGAATTATTTCTAGTAAAAATTGAAAACTAAAGATGGCTACCGTCTGGTGGTTACTAATTGACAGTAAATGCCACAGGAAAAGTAATTTTCAGTAATACTGAAAAATAGCAGGCAGAGAACAATGTCACCTTGCTAGTTTCATTGCTGTTTTATATAGCAACATTTGAATATAGCTAACATTAGTGTTCTAAAAGCGAAGTATTTATTCTACTTTTAGGTCTTCTCTCTTCCCCATAACAAATATTGATGGCATTACATTTATTTGCTTCATATTGCTCCATTAGAAAAGTGTTTCAAAGTTAGATCTTTAATAAAGTCAGACATACAATATAACAGAGAGAAATGGGTTATAATTCACTACATAGATATTGTTGAACAGCATCAGGGAATACTAAAGTCTGTGGCAAACTGGAAAGCAGACACCATTTTAAAAGTATAATCTTATGTTAGCTCCAGCTAATTTCCCATGCAACACATGAATTTTATCCATTATTGTAAAATCTGGTGAATTGTTTTTAAGAAGCTGAAAATCTAGATATGAACTAAAATACTCAAATTTTAAAAGATGAAAAAAATTCAATAATTTATGAGCAAAAACCAAGCATATCACCATATTTAGCAAAAACCAAGCTAAATATGGTTCATGGGTTGCCTGTTTTGGGGTTTTTTTTTCTGTTTTTCTAGCACTCTGACTTACACCACCAAAACAGTTGTTAACAAAGTAAATAAAAACCGTTATTTTCCTGCTTGCTCATGCAAGCAATAAAATCAGAAATATCAGACATTCTAGACAATGAAAAGTACCTGTTTTCCCCTAAACAAAACAAAACCTAAAAAGTTGAGAAAACAGTGCAGTAAAATTGAAAAAAAAAAAAAGATTGCATTACAAAATCGTATTAAAAGCTAATAAGGTTCATTCAGACAATGTTTAAAAGTAATATAATTTCCTTCATTCTTATGTTTTTTTTTCTGATTTTTATTTTCCTTAAAATTCAGTGCTTATTCCTAGCTCAAAAATGGTTGATGATTGACTGAACATACATGATTATCATTCCTCCTATTAGAATCTCAATAAAATCACGTAATAAATATTTTTAAAAATCAGCACAAATTGCTTTGTTGAAAAATCATAAAGGATATATCCTCCGTAACTACACAGGCGTTTCCTGAAATATAGTGCATATGATGCCTGCAGAGAGAGTTAATTTCAGTGGGGGCAGGAATTCTGCTATTCTATGCAAACAAAACAAGGTTCACTCACCTTATCCCTTCACCACTCAGCCTCAAAAAATAAAAATAAAAAAAGTGCATCCTTCCACTTTCAGATCATGCTTGGATTAGCATCAAGAGGAAGAGAAGTTGTTTTGTTTCTTATTCTATTTTTGTCTGTTGGAAGTGGCTTGAGGCTCTTGACAGGGTCAGTGTTTAAGGAGCTGTAGAACAGCTGTATCTGTCACCTGTTTCACTTAGCTATTTCCTGCACTTTTCTCCCACATTAACTATGGCCCACAATAACCGAAATTGGAGAAATATGGCAACAAGAGAACTAAGCAAAAATCTTAGATGTCTTCCCCATAAGAAATGGACATCTTCACTCCAAAAGTTATTTTCTCCACATTTCCTTAAAAGCAGCCTATGCAGGAATGCCACTAACTAATTTTTTTAGTTGACAGAGGAGCAAAAAGTGTTGCTTATGCTAAGGAAATATATGCAAGTAAACGACGTATCTCAGGAGAGGCTTCTATTTATAAATATTAGAAGATACTCATAGATACAATTTTTTAATAGTTGAAGTAAGTCAGTAGTATAAAGGAAAAATAAAAATAAACTTTCAAGGAAAAAAACCCACAAAGAAGGCTGAAAAAATAGTGATGCAGGCAAGGGGGCCCTGTGGGACAAGCAAAGACGGTCCTTGGCTTCCCACAGGAAGGAAATTAAATGGAGCCAGCAGGAGGTAAAGGCAGAGTTTACTGAAGATGAGCAAATACCAACCAAGTGTCTGGGAGACTCATAAAGGGAAGGAGGGAGTCTCGTTTTCATTTGAGGTCTGGGTGTTTGTACTGACAATTGTTGTCTGGTGCACGTGTCCTTTTGAGCATCCAGGAACTGGTCAGAAGGTGGACAAGGTCCAGGTGTCCATCGTAAGTCACTTATTCCCTGAAGTCAAGGATCTTGGGTTTGAGATATCTAGCCAGGGACCTAGAATACCTGTTTAACAGCCTCACCAGATCATTCTATCCTGGTCTTTCCTTAGCTGTTATCTATTCTAGAGAAATCATTAATTCCTTCAAGAAGGACATATACTATTTGCATTGTGAGGTATATGAAGAATGGGGGGCGGGTGCATGTCCTGGCAAGACAAGAAACCAGATAAGAAGCAACAAAACCAAACATCTTTTTTTCCCAGGTGGACCCTTCAGTTTCTCTGTCTCAGTAGCATGAATTTTATAAAAATTAAATTAGTACTCTTAAAGTGACTAACAGTAATATCTCATATAAAACCAAAATTAGATTGTTATCAGAAAGTAGATGTCTTTAAAATTTGTGACTATCCAGAAAAAAAAATGCAGAAGGTAAAATGAAATAAAAATTGTGTATTCTAATGAATGTATTTTTGAGACAAAATCTAAGCATGGCAAATTATCAAATGTAAGTGCAGATAGTCAAATAGACTTGAGAAAATGGAAAAAAATATAAAGCTTATGAATAATTGATCTGATCCAATAGGACTTACACAAGAGGGAAAAGAGATAAATAGACAAAGCGGGGAAAAATCCCTAAGGAATTTCTTAGCTCTCCAATAATGAAGGCTCAGATATTCCTTTGTAGCAAGAGGAAAAAAACCTAGGAAAAAATTCACATGTTTAAATATACCTCGGTATGTTTACTAAATATAAGATCATAGAAATATATTATCCATAGGACTCTTTGGAGACAGGATTGATTGCAGGCCAGGAAAATATAAGATGAGCCTGGAGAATAACAGAAAATAAGGAAACATTCAAAACAGAACACAATATGTTGTAAGTGCAAAAGAACCATAATAAAAGAGCTCCGAAAGGTCAAAGCCAAAACTATTTGGACAAAAATATAAATAACAATAGCACTGGATTATAACCCATCAAATAAAATAAATATCCATAAAATCATACTATTGTCTATAAATAATTGAAGAAATACCATATACAGAGAAATGACAGCTCTCCTTTGTGGAAGAAGTCCATTTGATGTGAATGGAATGAGGAATGCAAAATACTGCCATTAGAACACCACTGTCATGATTGTTGCAGGACAAAATTTCCAAGAGACTGAAAGTTTTTTGCATCATCTCAAATTGTTTCCTTCAAAAATTCATTAATTTCAAAGAGAAAGATGGTCAGTTTGCAGTGGAAGAAGCCAGCAAACACCATAATGGAGTAAACTGGAGGGAATTGTTGGCATGTAAAGGACATTTAGTAGGAAAAAAATTTTAAATCTGCATTATAATTAGAATATAAAACTAAAAAATTAGGTGTCCAAGATTTGTCCTAAGATTTGTGGATTATAAAAAGAATCTGTCTTTCCTTAAATATCAGTGTTCTAGGCTTTACAAGTAAGTATATTGATAACTTTCAAAAAAATTAAATTAGTTGAATTTCCAAACAGCTAAGGAAAGCATCCAAGTTTGAATAGTTGATTATCCTGTTCTCTGTCATTCTACTAACGTTATGCAAAATTATTCTTTATCTTATTTGATAGTAAAATGAGCTGAGGTAGCCCAAATAAAAAATCAAGTATACTTCTTTTTTTTTTTTTTTAATTTAATTTAATTTAATTTTATTTTTTTTTTCCCATTCCCAACACCCAGTGCTCCACGCTCTAGGCGCCCCCAGTACCCACCACCAGGCTCTCCCATCCCCCCACCCCCTCCCTCCAAGTCCCTCAGTTTGTTTCTGTGTCCAAAGTCTCTGTTGTTTCGTTTCCCTCCCTAGATTACCTTAGTTCCCATTTCCTTTCCTTCTCCCACT